>BLKM01002803.1:0-11171 GCA_013340265.1 Coptotermes formosanus | reverse complement strand
GACAGTCAATCACAGCTGCGTGTGATGGCACATGGGACAGTCAATCAGCTGCGTGTGATGGTACATGGGACAGTCAATCACAACAACATGTTCCACGTGAACAAAATTTCATAGCACATAACTGAATTAAGAATATGAGCATCCCAAAAGGGTGATGAATTGTAGTCTTTCACGAAGAATGGAAAGTTGAAGAACTGCAAAGAAATGGACTAAAGATGATTTTAATGGCAACGATGAATCAGGCGTTAGGACTAATCTTCGAAGCTGATGATGAAAATCGATTTAATCCCGTGTTTATAACACCTCGAGGTGCTATCATGAGAAAACACACACACACACACACAGAGTCTCATCATGTTTCAATACAGTCATGGGGATTTCTCAGAATTTCTTCAGCATATCTTATGTTTGTATAAAATCCTTTTGTCTAATAGCATCCACTTACCGCTTCTGAACTGGGTTTGCGATCTACCGTGCAGAAACGACCTACAGACCTAGGCGCTACTGTTCGCCGCTTGACAGCCTTTTCAACGTATAAACCGACAAGGGCGATGTGCCACGAAGTTAAACAAGACCCTGGTTTCACAGGAATATATACACAGATGATCGTCATAAATGTATTCGTTTCATGAACAATATGGGCGATAAACGGGTGCTTTCGGCATTTTACTTTTCCAAACAGAAGAGTGCGTACATTTGTAAGATGCACTATCTCTTTTTGGCCGAAGCAATAATAAAGAGGTAATTTTATTATTTCAGTGAAGCGTGTTTTCATAAAATCCTAACGAATAATCGAAGTTTTAACCTTTATTTTATATACTGTACACCATACATATTTATACACTGTTAAGACAGACCAACAAATGCACACACTGTTTATAAGTATACATTTGTTTTAATATAACCCCCACATGTTTCGGTGGTCAAGCTTGTGACCTTTTGTGCCCCCTGATGTGATGGCTTGACCACCTAAACATGTACGGGTGATATTAAAACAAATATACACTTATAAACAGTGTGTGCATTTGTTGGTCTGTCTTAACAGTAAGTTTTCACTATTTCTTCATAAACTCAGAAAGCAGATGTTTTAAATTCCCTATGAAAGAACAACACACACCTTGGAATGCATACAAAAAATTATTCTCAAGACTAAAATATGCCACATGAGAAGTGTGGCTTCAGAAGCATTACATAGTCAGCTAGGATAGTAAAAAAATACGTAGCTAATTTCGTGCTGGTTCCAATCGTAGGGAATGAAAACAAATGTATTTACATAATTATCACTGTCTTTTAACACGGATCGAATCTAAGTAGGGGTTATCTACAGCCCATATATTAGAGTATACATACAGGTGGCATGTAATGAGGAGATTTCATGTTCTCACCGCTTCTCCAGCAACCAGATATAACGGTCAAGATAAAGGCAATACGAGGGCATATTTCATAACCACTTACAATAAAAGGTGACAGAAATTAATATAAAACGTTAACAAACAAAAAACATCATAACAAGACACTGGCTGCAGGGGAACAGGTACTAAATATATTAACGAACACCATGAACTCATTAGTTTTTGATGGTATAGGCTAACACAATCGTATTTCATCGTGTCATCGTTGAAAAAGTAACTGAACGCTAACTGAAGGCACTGTAGATAAGATTCATGGCTGCATGGAGAAAGGCATGTCTTATTTCAACAGGGGACAGATTACATATGCGAGCTCCAGTGAAGTAATGTTAAGTGTTCAATATTGGGGCCCAAATATTTGTAGTAACCTGAGAGAAACTGTAGTGGGGTTTGGGCATAGACACTGCAGACATCTGAGGTGTCGTCAAGCATCAGCACAAAAACTGTAATATGTTCGTAAGTCTCAGGCAGAAGAACATAGATTCGTATCTGCTTGATACAGTCCGCCGTGTTTACTGACACAAATGAATAACTTTAAAATCCAATTTCAACAGCTATTATACGACTAAGCACAATACCATGTAAAATTTATTAACCGGTATGAACAATGATTACATGTTTTGGGCTGAAACGTAACCATTATAAGTCAAAAAAGTCTGGAATTTACCTGATAATGGCGAATGTTTAGCTGAAACATATACTCTCAGTCCACACCGGTTAATAAAGACGACTTTATGTTGCACTTATGAATATCGTTTCGTTTCGTAGTCTTTACCTCTTCTGCCTGTTCACAGCAGGTGTCGAGGTTGTTTTTATTTTCACTTGATCACACTCAGACACACATCACAGTCGGTAGGACTCCTCTGGACGAGGGATCGGCCCGTCGCAGAGCCCTCTACTTGACAACACAAACACTCACAAGAGACAAACATCCATGCCCCCGGTGGGATTCGAACCCACGATCCCAGCAAGCACTCGGCCGCAGACCTACGTCTTAGACCGCGCGGCCACTGGGATCGGCACTTATTAATATAACTGTGTAGATGTTATTTTAGACTTATTCATTTGTAACAACAGCGCGTACACTGTAAACAACAAGATGAATCACGGAAAACAGCACACATATAAGCAACTGAGGGATTTCAGGCAAGCTCAGAAATTTTAAACTGTTGCAGGGTCTCAGAAAACAGCAATGATATTGTAAACAGCTCAGGGGTGTCAAGATACCAGCACAGATATTGTAAACAGTTCAGGGGTGTCAGAGACTATAAAAGTATTATTAATTTAAATTTATGCGCGGAGACCTTAGAGGTCCTTAGCCTCTCCAGGCACATGCTGATATGCGCCTTAAACAAGTCCAATAACAGGATAATACTGAGTGGATTCAATTGGCTCAGGACATGGTTCAGTATCGGGATACTGTAATAAACCCTCAAGGGTCTATAAGAAGCGGGAAATTTTATTGACTACCTAAGCAACTATTATATGTTCAGGGAATTTATGGCGTCATTTAATTATTTGTGATTACTTGTCGTACTTACTTCCCGGGATGATTCCCTGGACGAGGTAAAGGCCCATCGAAGCGGATATCGATAAAACTAAAAACACATTCCTACATCACACCAGGGAGACGCATGGTGGAGTGGTGGCAACACTCCCATTCTTAACCCCGTCCGTAACCTACGGCTTATTCCTGTAAAAGGAATCCCCGGTACCCATTGGACAGGGGCCACTGGCACTTCAGACACGGTCGCGAGGGGAAACAACCAAGGCCTTCAGCTCGCTGTCCATTTACTTTACCACACGCCTAACAACCTGGCTCACTCCGTGACCCGCGATGCACAGCAAACCGCAAACATATTCTACCTGCGATATGATCTCAGTATTCGGGCAGTCCAAGACGTCGCAAGCACGGATATTGGTAAATTTTATATGTAAGGCACTAATTTTGGGCTTACTGCCCATTTTCCGTTAGACCCTACAAGCAGGGCTTATCAGAAATGTTTCTTTTCCTTTTTGTCGATGTCTGGTGCCGAGAATCTTTCTGAGATATTAACTCTAGTGCGTTGGCGTTGCTTCGTATCCGACATGAAGCCACATTTTTTTATTGCCAACCACTGGAAACAAGTCAAGCAAAAGAGAACCCTCTGAAGCCACAGTCTCGTTCAAACTTTAATTTATAATCAATTTCTCGCCTTTTAACTCCGGTTCTTGCGTTGCATACTTATGACATTGTGGTTCCACATGGAAGAAGAACACGACATAAATTTAATGGAAGACCGGGCCGTAATGATCTTCTCCTGCCTTTCTTTTTTACTGAACATCATATTGACCTCTAATATAAAACATTAAGTGAATATACAGTGTGTCCCAAGAATGCCGGTTTATTTGGTACGTTCAGTTTTCTGGGTGGCATAATTTTATGAACAGCATACACAGGACACTGCTTAATAACAAAATCTGCTTACACCATCAGAGGAAAGCATTCTTCTTCCACGTTGTATTTAATACATCATATATTCAGCCTACGTGTTGTAATCATTAAAGATGAACCTCAGGAAAGCACTTTAAAAAGAAGGAATTTTTTGCTTCTCGATACGCTTTCACGTCTGTTTGTCATCTATTTTCAAGGAAATAAAAACCGAGAGTTTAGCTACTTACGACCTCGCCACAACATGGCATCAAATAACACTGAAATACATATCTTAGTTGATATTAACGTGTCGACCGTCGCTAAAAAGAGTTACCGCACAGGTCACGTAGCGACAGTTCTGGCAATACTTGAAGGAGGTCGTGTTCAATACTTGATGTGTTTAGAGGAAAACATGAAAACAAATCAGCTCAAATATTATTGAACAAAAGCGCTTCCCTTGGGGGAAAATGTACCCAGAGACTATAAGTAGTGTCCTGCCCAATCAGATTTCTTTCTATAACTTCTCAAGATAAGAGAGAATGTACTGGTGTCCCTCAAGGTCCGCAATGTATTACAGTGGATCAGTGGAAGGGCTGCTTGCAGAAATCACAGATAAATGTGCGTTTTGTGAATTAATAATAATAATAATAATAACAACAACAACAATATGAAACATCTGCTCCTGATTTCAGGCTTCCGCCGCCATGTCCCACGAGATCGCTGACACTTTACGCAGCGTAGGTTGGTAACGAACTACCAATCCACGCTACGTAAAACCCCAGAAGGGCGAAGATCTCATGAAACACGTAATTACGACGCAAAAAATGAAGACGCTTTCAAGAAGCACCGAAAGAGGAAGAGAACCCGCGGCTTTTTATATATTTCCGTCTGTTATGTCTGTTATAGTAGACGGTTGCTTTCGGATATAAACAGAAGTCCGATAATGCATCTGGTGCTCTGCTGGCTCCCCACTTGCTTTCTACAACAGCAGTCAGAATTCATTACTTCGCCAGATATATCATTTTCGATACCGATACACAGTTGCATCATCTCTGCGGGGATTCCACAGGGAGTCCGATTCCAATAAATCGTCTGCATCCAACCGAAAAGGACATCACGGAGTTTCGACATGATTTTGTTCCTCTATAAAAGTCGATCTATGGCCGGCATAGAGCTGTCAGTTCCTTACAACTAACTGCAGGATCAACAGGGATTCATTGCATAAATCTTGTTAAAACGGTCTTTTGACGTTCCTTAGCCACAGTAATCTTCAAGTGATCATAAATACAAGATAAGCTAATCGTTAAGTTATACAATTCCGTTACTGACAGCTACAATTAGTTCAGTCTGTTTAATACTGCACAGACCACGTGCAACATAAGATCCTAGCCTCTGCCATATCAGTGGCTATTCTCTAGTTACAGTTTTTGATACATATAATATTATTTCACATGACAAACGCTTTGTGCTTTTAAATTAGTACTTTCCGAAGTATGTGCAAAGTGCCCAATATGGCTGTTATTATTACTGTTTTTATTATTTACCATCATCATCATCATCATCATCATCATCATCATCATCATCTGGCGTGTCACACAATATAACCGGACCGGAATCAAATGACAGATTTTCGAATACCGACGGGGCAGCGATTTCTTTCTTTGCCTCCACACCAAGACCGTCCCGGTAATCCAAACAGCCTCCTACCCAATGGGCAATGGGAATTCCTTTCACTTCAGGCGTTCATTACAGAGCTTGAAGTTCATCTTTCAGTATCACAAACCACATCAAATATTCTCTACCGACACCGAGCCCTCTTCAACTGCAGCTTCTCATCTCGGGGTTGTGAGGGACGCGGACCTTTCAGCTGGCGAGAGACTCCCAACACTCGCACTGCAGAACCGACTTTTAGCAATTAATTCAGTATTTACACACCCTATAGGAAGGCTCCGCACGTCAGAGTCACTAACTGATATGGCAGAATTTAATATACCTTATAAATCAGACAGCTAATTAACGGTAAGTGCAAGAACCTGAAAGCAGTTCTAGCAGCATGTGACGAAAACTATCAACTATTAGTACAGTCACTTCCCAGGTTAACTTTTAATTACTAAGACATACACCCACGTGAAGCGTAACAAACTTTAATTATCACCTTAATTCTACGCCAACGTAGAACAGGTTTTTTAATATTTCCTTCGCAAAGCAGAATCAGGAAAAGATAATGGAACTCAGGCTGACATGAGGCCCAGAATTTAAATCTCGCCTCTATCAAGGACAGCTTCTTGGTCTCGTGTTAATTACAAAGAGAGAGTATATACATTGGATTTGTTCATAGTATAATATAAACTAGGAGCGTGGCCCATCGGGCGTATAAAAATGCTCGAAATTGTACTGGTCTGTCACAAGATCGCCGTCCAAACGCACTTGCAGGATACTATCTTAAAGGTGTCTTTCAAGAATGCCACTACTTTTGTCATAGAACTGTTGTTCTCTGTCGTTCCAACGTAAGAACGGCACGGACATGAGAACACTTCCTGTACGGGCTACGAAATGACGTAGAAACCCGACATTTTAGATGTGAGCAGATAAAGCGCCTGAATCTTTGCCCGAGTGCAAATCGGCCACAGCATAAAACAGTTATTTAACCTTCATCTTGCGCCAACGTTAGGAATGCGCGATACTCTAACTCCACTTCCCCACACACTTACACGATCTTATCGGTGACCCTCAAATTTTTTATGGTCCGCGAAATTTTACGTCATCTAAAAGTACTTGCAGGAACACAATCTCAAATACAGTAAACGCAGGTCTTGTGTGGGTTACAAAATGTCACAAAACAACAAACATTTCGATGCTACGAACAGAACAGTCCGTTCTTTGCCCAAGAGAAATATGGTCAAAGTGTGAAGCAGGCGCAACAAATGCGTGCAGCTCCGCCTCCAGTTCCTTATAAAAGGTCATGTTGTAGTGCTAAGGTGGACGGATAACACCACCTTCTTCTTATCAGAACTTTATTTACGTAGTCAAAAACTGGTGATTAATGTGTCCCTTTACCTAAATCTTTTCTTCTCAGATGAAACCCCCTTTCCGTGTATTTTAGACGTTTCAGAGAAAACAGAAGCCTACAAAAGCCTCGTTTAAAAAGACAAAAAGGGCTGTGGTGGGGAGTGGGATAATTTAGGGGAAATGACCATAGATATGCGTAGGCGATGGACAGAAAAAAGGTCCCAGTTTGCCGACCCATCCTGCAGGCGAAACGTCTAACTTGAGTCACGGATGCATCCAGTTCCGATCACAGCTGTGCTGTAACAATAGTGACCGTCATTACGTGGGTTTCTTCAGCCTTTTTTCGGTTAATACTTTGACGAACAAAGCTATTATGAAAGTCTTCCCTCCAGTAGGCCTACTTTCCGATGTCAATATAAGCCTACACACCCTCTCATGGCGTCTACACTAAAGTAAGTCGTACATCGATACGGCTTCGTCAGACATCTACCGAAGCAACCCACACTCAAATAAAGAAACCGTTCCTTCGTTTTTGGGGTTTGAGGTTATCACGGCCGTGCGGCCGTGGATTCTGTTCTTCTGGGATATGAGGTTGCATGACTTACTAATCGGAACCCAACGTTTCGACATTTCGATCCTTGAAGATGACGACCCCAACATTGCCTCGGAAGGTCTGGATCCGGCTACGCAGAAATGCAGCCTCATATGTTGAGTCCCTGAGATCCTTCGTGACTTGTTAACGGTGACGCTGTATCACTTACTGATATTACGTGCTATCGAATTCACTTTTCAAAAGCCCAACAGTTACTCTGTGTACGGTACCACCTGGTTTAACAATCAAAAATTCTACACTGTGTCCACAAAGTGCGTTGATTTGTTTTGTACGAATCTGACAATAAACAGCGATTTTTGTCTTCTACAACGTTAATTAATTGGTTTTTACGACCCAGCGTCGAGTGTTTACTGCGCGGTACGCATTAACAGGTTACGTTTCATCATTTAAAAGTAAAGGACTGTTGAGGTTAATCAGCGGTGCTGCTTATAGAGGCAATACAAACCGGTACTGTCCAAATCTGATGACATTTGGAAAAATGCAAAACTGTGTCATAAAAGGTGACAGCCGAACCGGTTACCTACCTACCGAGTGCCTAAACATGTTATCCCTGTAGACCATTCAGTACAGAACGGACAACTGAAAACACCCTGAAAATACAATAAATATGTTAGATGCAGGATGAGTGAAGATGTGAATGAATGTATCGTGATCAGTGAAAGCTGGGCTCCAACCTTATCTAGAAATGTATTTTTATTACTAGTTGCTTATCTGCCCACACACATGACAAAAACGAACTCCAGCCAGCTACTCAATGCAACGAACAAAGTTTGTTCAACCTCGTTTGGATCTGTAAATAAACCACCCATAAGAAAACGTCTGAAGTAGAGAAACAAATTCTACTGCAATGACTGGATTACAAGAGTGTTTACAGTCGGATGTGACCACTACAAACACAACACAGTGCACGGGACGCCGGTGGCCTGCATTATATTGCCTGCTTCTTACAAAGACAGCATACTGGACGCCAGGCGACTGTATTTTACTTTTGGGGCAGTACCTTCCTATCAATATCCAAAATGTTCATACGGCAATCTCATCACATTATTGGCTTCCAGCGCCTTAAATTGTTCAATTAAGCACCCTTAATTAAATTCGGTGTTAAACAATGTAGTATGTATTTCCGGTATTTCTCGCACGTGAGATAAGCACCACACTAAGTTCTCTTTCTAATTTAACCCTTGAAAGACGAAGCGGGTCTGTTTTATATAAGGACTCAGTGCGTACCGTGCTGTAAACACTCTCCACGTCGGTTATAAAAACCAACCTCTTAATGTTTTATAAGGCAAAAGTTGCTGTTTGTTCTGAGATCCGTACAAAGTACATAATCGCAGTATGGGCACCACGTAGAATTTTTGAATGTTAAACCTGGCGGTACGTAAAGTTACCGCTAGGCTTTAAGACGTTAAAACACAGGAAAGTTGTTAAATAAAATTATCCAGTAGAAGTCGGAGCAGAATTATCAGTATGGGCTTGATCAGTGGTTCCCAGGGAATCCGTGGATACATTTCTGTAATAGCTACATGGAATTTTGCTTTTTTTTAAATTACAGAAATGTTTGATTAAAAACAATAGCGGAACTTCTTCATTTGTCGATATGTTTATTTCGTATGACCGTTAGAATGTCTAACTTCCTGTACCCGATGATCCCAGTGGCCGCACGGTCTAAGGCGTAGGTCTGCGGCCGAGCGCTTGCTGGGATCGTGGGTTCGAATCCCACCGGGTGCATGGATGTTTGTCTCTTGTGAGTGTGTTGTCAGGTAGAGGTCGCTGCGATGTGCCGATCCCTCGTCCAGAGGAGTCCTACTGACTGTGGTGTGTGTCTGAGCGTGAGCAAGTGAAAATAAACAACCTCGACACCTACTGTGAGTAGGTAGAAGAGGTAAGGACTACGAAACGAAACGAAACGAAACTTCCTGCACCCACGAGGCGTGTGAGAATGATTGTAATTAAATCATGCAATGCACTGTTACGTATGATACTACTATGCTATGTCTTGGTATCTATCTAAAATCAGTTCCGAGATATAAAGTTTTAATTTTGGAATTCTATCATGCGGACACACTATATCTATGTGAGCAAGGATATGAGGATCCGTGGTTACTTTTCGAAGCTGAAAGGGGTCCGCAAGTAAAAAAGTTTGGGATACATTGAGCTACATAGTCTGGGGTTCCATACATTTTTCTCTGCTCCAAAATTCCAGAACTTTTCTCATGCCCACTCAGCCTCCTACTCAAATGGTGCAAGAAATCACTAAATCGGTAAGGCTGACTGTCACTTGCAGAGTGACTTGGGCTTCCTCTGGAAGTGTTAATTTGTACAATCGACAAATAATGCTAGTACAGAGAAAGACAAAAACACGTGCAGCCCCGTCAGGTCCCGGACCCCCGTAATTTGTACCCTCACCGCCTCCTCCCGCCCGGTCTTATTGGCACTATTTGAGACAGAACTTCCGGACGTTTCACTAACCCAAAGACACAGCGTCACATCACAGAATACTTGAAGCTTCAGCAATAACGCTGTGAGAACTTCAAATCTTGCAAGTCATAACTTCTAAGTTGAAACAGATTCGATTAAGTCATCGCGATCAGAGAAAAACTGCAGGGTTAAAAACCCAGCAGCTCCAAAAATCAGTGCAGAATCGCTGGACCTTGACGTAGTTGTGGTGAAAATCGATATAATAACAAACAGAGTCGAAAAATGTCTTCATCTTAAAGTCTCTTTACAAAAATGCACTTTAACCCTTTAAAGACGAAGCGTATCTGTTTTATATAAGGTCTCAGTGCGTACCGCGCTGTAAACACTCTCCACTTCGGTTATAAAAACCAATCTCTTAGTGTGTTATAAGGCAAAAGTTGCTGTTTGTTCTGATATCCGTACAAAACACATAAACGCAATGTGGGCACCACGTAGAATTTTTTAATGTTAAACCTGGTGGTATGTAAAGTTACCGCTAGGCTTTAAAAGTTTAAGCAAACGCAACGGCCGATGAATACAACAGCTTACAACGACTGTGTCCACCTAATCATGTTGAATAGGCTGCAGTACTAATGACAAAAAACTATTGTGTCTAAAATGTGTACGTGAATGTTAAAAAACTTCGAACACGCTCTGTCAGAAGCGTATGTGGCTTCCCGAAACCCCACCAGTGTGCGGACGGAAGACCGGTACTGATTACAGGGTGCGAAATCGGCTTTCCTGTTCAGAAGACGGTTTTCAGGCTGGCACCTGACGGGTGAGTTTCTTAGGTGCAAATGTGGAGGGCGAAGGTCTATACCTCGACTCCAGCTACTGCAATGACATTCACGGGCTCGGCTCTGTAGTTTGGTGAAGCTTCAGATTTCGACATGTTTTTCCAAATATGTGCAGCCTCAAGGCAAGGTGTGACTAGGCCACGGAACGGAAGATCCGGGGTTCGAGTTCCAGCGGCGCCAAAAGATTCTGTTATTTTCCAACACGTCTGGAACGGCTGTGGTGCCCACCCAGACTTATATCCAACGGGCACCCTTGAAGCTATACCTTCACTCCCGGTATTTGCCTTCTCGGCATGCACACGGACAAATTAACCTTTAACAATGCCAGCCGATCAAAATTAAATTCCCAACAGCAGTAGGAACCATAAAGCCCACCAGGGCTACACCCTGAAATGAGTACTTTTTGAGTTGTGGGCTTAACTCATACGGACCGGTAACCCGAACACCACATCCCGTCTAATACCATCATTCGG
>BLKM01002788.1:0-65636 GCA_013340265.1 Coptotermes formosanus | reverse complement strand
GACGATGGTGATGATGATGTGATAATAATAAATGTACGTGGAGCCCTAATGGGTACGGCAATAATACGAATAAACAAAAAAACAAGGAATACCCAGCAGAATTAATGAAACGCACCGCTGTATGTATCTGTTTGTAGTCCTACAGACATTATTATTATTGTTAGTATTCTTATTATGGTAGCGCTAGCTATTTTGTTTTGTGAACAA
The DNA here is from genome assembly GCA_013340265.1 of Coptotermes formosanus. Taxonomy (NCBI): domain Eukaryota; kingdom Metazoa; phylum Arthropoda; class Insecta; order Blattodea; family Rhinotermitidae; genus Coptotermes; species Coptotermes formosanus. The sequence continues at coordinate 65,429 of BLKM01002788.1, read as the reverse complement.
CGTATTACTTTTGTCCGCGTTAAATGTTCGAGCTACAACCTTAAGAAGTCATACCATCGCGTGTTTATAATTCTTCACTTCCAAACAATATTTTATTCGTAGCCTGTAAATATATTTGTGGTACCAGATTTCACATGGATAGCACTGGTGGTGCGTTATTTATCATTATAAAATCTGTGGCGAAACAAAAACTTTGCACGCCCATCATGGCGGTTTTACTGGCAGTATATTCTGCAGTAGTTACCTACACAGAGGGTTCGTATTCTTCGAAGATTGTTACCATGCACAATGTCATGACACTAAGTTAAGTGGTGACATTGTCTCTGCCACTCATTAGTCGTCTCGTCCTTCGCAGCATTAATGTTGACCTGGAAATTAGGTAGAAGTCCTGTGACGTTGGGGGTGGCCTCCAGTGTCTTGACGATGGTACGAAATTTCATAAAGATCGGTCATGTTGTTCAGATGTTAAAAGGCAGAGACACACTCGTACACCGCATGATGTCATAAACGTTCTGTTTTCTTTATGTAGGTAGGTAAGTTGGCTGAAACATGTAGCAATTTCAAGAAGAAATTCGGGTAAAACTCTTGTTGGTATTCACTTTTATCCCATCAAAACCCAACCTACTGTACTTCCCGAGTAACAGAATGCGTCTTCAGATATGAAAACTGCTGTTTCTGTCGTGTGACGCCGTTTTGTATGGTAGAAATCTAACGACGTTTCGAAAGGATGTGCTTGCCCTGTGTTTAGGGCAGGAGAGTGTCAGTCGACAGGTGTGAGACCGCTACTTTCAGAATGCACCATGTCACATCCTACTCGTATCACATTATAGTCACCACCGCGTTAGCCTGGAAATCCTCAAACCTGAATGCAAAATGTATAAACAGTTTATATCATTGGGTTCTTGCTATGATGTTAAGGTGCGCTTCACATAGGTCCATTTGCCATTTCGGTAATTGTTAATTCAGAAGCGCTGTCAGACTTGCGTTACCCACGTCTCCAATTAGCATGTCGATCGGCTTAATTAATCCATTTAGTGGTTAACCGATCTACATCGGTCTGGTGGGGACTGAGGCTGAAATTAAACCATAGCTTCACGCTGTATGGTACACGTGTGGTGTAGTTCTGTGTAGGGACACGTTATGGTGCATTCATGGCAACTGTTAACAGCGATTGAATTTTGTTTCTGTTGGTTGACGTATGCAATAGTGCATGCTTCATACGACCATACAGCACCACTGTATTATAATCAGTTACACGTTTCACTTCTTCAGTAGTTTACATTTCGCTGAAGAAGTGGTTTTCAGTTTTGTCCTTTGGTGAAATTAAACGTAAATCTCGTTACACCTCACTAGAGGAGTTGTAAATTTTGTTACCAACGAAGTTTGAAGTACAGGCTGCTTTTGTGAGTCATTGAAGATTTTATTTGATGAGAAATTTGTCTGATTGTAGTAATTTTTACAAGTAGCATAGAAGTAAATACAATTTCGTAGAATATGGTAGAATGTTGAAAGACTTAAAAACATGCAGAACATATCTTGACTGATAGACCCATTGACGGATGAATATGTTGAGGGCTAGGAGGATGCAATCTTGAGGTCGAAACAATCGTTTGTTGGCCTAAATTCGTGACCAGATGTTAAAGTAGAAAAAGCAAAGAAGAAGACCAGTGAAGTGTCACGCATACGTTAATGTTGTACACAGAAATTCGTGACTTGTTATAGCTCATTTCGGGGTGACTGGAGTTACATATGTATCTTCAGAAATTGAGATGTATTTTGTAAAATTCTCACGGTTTGTAAGTGTAAGCGCCAAATCACTTTCATAGGTAGGTTGTTCAGAAAGTAATGCCCCACATTTTTTTCTCATTCCAGAATAAAGATAGCAAAGTGAAAATCGAGAGGTAGCAACACTGATGTTTATTGCGCACATGTGTATAAGTACACGGTCGTCCGACATATAGCGCCGCTGTAGGAGTCTGTGAAAATGGCGTCTGTGTCTGACACACGTTACAAACAACGAGCTGTAATTGAATTCGTAGTGGCGGAGAAAGAAAGTGTGGGGAACATTCACAAACGGTTGTGTGCTGTGTATGGAAGTTGTGCAGTCGATAGGAGCACCGTTGGACGCTGGGTTCAGAGAGTTAAGGCTTCAGGAAGTGGAGAAACGGAGCTGCATGATCAACCGCGGTCTGGGCGTCCTCTCACAGCCACCAGCCCAGACATGTTGCAGTGCGCCGATGACATTATTCATGCGGATCGGCGCATCACAAGTCGGCAATTGGCCGTACAGCTTTCAGTCAGCACTGGAAGTGCAATGACAATTATTGACGCTTTGGGATATTCGAAGGTATGCGCAAGATGGGTTCTTCGAAGTCTCACAACCGGCACAGCCGACAAAGGAAAGCCATCTGTTCTGAATTGTTGGAGCGTTTTGATGCTAAGGGGGAGGCATTTTTGTCCCCGCATCGTCACACGTGATGAAACCTGGGCTCACCGTTATGAGCCGGACACGAAAAGGCAGTCAGTGGAGTGGCATCATCCGCAATCACCAAGAAAACAGAAGTTCAAGACAACTCCTTCCGCCGGAAAGGTCATGATCACTGTCTTTTGGGACACTGGTGGAGTGATTCTGGTGGATGTGATGGCCAGAGGTGAGACAGTCAATTCGGACGCGTACATCAAAACCCTCCAAAAACTGAAACAGCGTAACCGGCGAGTGCGGCCTAACAGGAATCCAGGAGACATGTTGATTCAGCAGGACAATGCCCGCCCTCACACAAGTCTACGAACACAGGAGGCAATCGCCAAATTTGGTTGGACTGTGCTCCCCCATCCCCCCCTGTAGTCCTGATCTGGCGCCGTCAGATTTTCATCTTTTGGGGCCACTGAAGGATGCACTGCGTGGGACAGGATTTGAAGATGACGAGAGCGTGATTCGTGCAGTGAGGACATGGCTACGTGAACAGGAAACCAGCTGGTACAGGGAAGGAATGCGTGCCCTTGTTTCGCGCTGGCGTAAGGCCGTAGACGTAGATGGAGATTATGTGGAAAAATAGCATGTGTAAAGGAAACATCCAGTTATACTGTGCGTGAATTTCATACATTCTGAATTGATAGTTTCCGAGAAAAATGTGGGGCATTACTTTCTGGGCAACCCTCGTACATATACAGACTGATCATGACGCAGGGCAATGCGCGCCCATGCGTTCACACACATGTGCATATTAATTCAGGTAATTTTTTATTCCACACCCCATGTATACATACGTGTGTGTGTGTGTGTGTGTGTGTGTGTGTGTGTGTGTCTAGTGTTAACTCGAATTTGGTAAGTTACAGTAGTTGAAACAGAGTCATTGTGTAAGGTAGAAATCAACATATCTAAGCACTGGAACGCATATGGCTAATAAACGCAATTCAGTACGACGTCTTCCGTACTGTACCAACGTAACACTAAATGCATAGTTTGCCAGGCTGGAGCTAGTTTCGGTCTTGTACAAGGCAAAGGGGAAGCTCGGAAGCGTGATGGCGGACTTGCAGTTTTCGAGTTATAGTCACATGCCGCTCTAAAGAGAGTGAGTGCGTGATTGAACGATGTTTGTGTGTTACCATAAACATAGGTGCAGTATAAAAGTCGCCTGTTTTTATGTCGGAACATACTTTTTATGTGTAGGTACTGTGAGAGTGTCGGGAGAAAACTGTGGCGTACTTAAAAGTACATTCGTGGTAATTATTTGGGGAGCCTGAGGAAAACAATGTTGGAATAGTCAGCAAGACGGCCGCATTTAGAAACTTGCACTTCCAGAATACGTGCACAGAGCGTGACGGTACGCCGGCCTGCTGTTATTGTGTCTTAATTAACTCCAAGGAGCAGAGTCCTTCCTGAGAAGCTAACAAACAAATCCTCAGCTAGTGCAGAAAGTCCCCGCATTTTATGGAACCCGAAAGTTCGTTACCGCATTCACAAGCGTCCGCCACCATTCCCTGTCCTGAGCCGTATCGTGGTGTTACGATCAGTTTTTTATACGTGGCGGTGATAAATATGTACTTGAAGCTAGAAATATCTGACGAGTCTTCATACACGCAATGGATACCCAGTGTAGCGCCACTGTTTTTTCACCGCAATTTATGGCGGTAAATCGAGATGCTGTATTATAAAGTATTTCTGTTCACGCTAAGTGAAGGTGGCTCTGTATCGGGGGGGGGGGGGGGTATGTCGGCGTCTTACAAGAAACATCCACGAAGGGTTCGTTGTATAAGTAACAACGTTAACTTGCATTTTGAAGGTGCACGGTTTGAAGTTCGGCTGGGATTTTATCTTGAACAGGGCACAGCCGCTTCCTTCCAAATCCTTTTCAGTTCAGCATTCATCAGTCATTCTGTCTTCATCGCTGCGTGGTATGAGATACTGACAGCGTCGCAAAGTAAACAGCAAAGAAATAGAAATAGCCAGCACCATTAAGTAAGTTGCTATTGCCAGCGGAGGTAATTTTTTGAAAGTTCACCACCAAGTCTTTTCACGATGGCTTTCCGATTTTTGTTACTTAATACCTGGCATCTTTTACGGCGGATAAGGTAACACTGTCTCTTTCTTTCTCTCGCTCTCTCTGTCTCTGTCTGTCTGAGCGGTGGATGTCGGGATAGATTTTTTATGAGACATGTTGGCTTGTCAAGTTCTGTATAGTTGACGAGCTGTGGAAACTTCCCTTAGACGGCTATGCAGAGAGATGTTAACGACTTCTCGGGGGTCGAAAATCGAAACCAGTGTTCCCAACAGGTAGGCCTATCCTTTTGTTTTGTTTTTCGGTCGGTGTCTAGTCGGGACACAAATATTGTGTATCAGTTTCGGAAAACTTGGTTGACGTAAGATATTTCGTTGCGAGACTTCGAATTATTATTGCAATGGAAATTTAGATTGTGGGCTTATGGGATCTAACACCATGTGGTCTTGTAGATGATTACCGAAGTTTCGGAGGAACCTGTTGCCTGTTTTGTCAGGGTAAGGCATTTAATTACCGTTCAGCGTCTGGCTCATATATATTCTTACCGGGGCTTGTATAGCCGCAATTGATGAGTCACACTAAATAGTATGTTACACTGTTACAAATGATGAACTTTTGATTCATGATGGCAGGAAAGACGCGAATGAAGTCGCGTGATAACAATTCTTAGGACGCAGAATTATATAGTGAGATAAGGGGCGCGCGGTGGCGCAGTCAGTTGAGGCACTGCGCTGCAAGCTGGAAGGTCGCGGGTTCGATTCCGTACAGAGTCATTGGAATTTCTCATTGACATAATCCTTTCGGTCGCAATATGGCTCTCGGTTCGACACAGCCTCCAACAGAAGTGAGTACCAGGAATATTTCCTGGAGGGTAAAGGCGGCCGGTGCGTGTGGATGACAACCTTACCACCTTCTTGTGCCGATTTTCTTGAAATCTGGGAGCCTTAACCTCCTGGAATCCTAGGGGCGTGTCTAGACCTGTATATGGATAATTTTTAGAGCAGTTTTTGCGTCGTTGAATGTACGCTGCGTAACGCGCACAAAGAATGTGAGATCGATGTCGTAACTAAGTAAGTTTCATCCCACATGAGTTTCCACTGTAGCTGCAGCAGATGGCGACCTTTGAAGGGTTTCTATTTTCCTCTGTTTAGTAGTGGAACAGCTCAATTCAATTATGTCAGACTGTATTTGCATTTGTCTTTCTTGTCACTGAATTTTCCTCTTGAATACATTATCAGCGAAGAATAGGAGAGCAAGCAGGGACTGGAAATGAACTGCCTTAATTAGTTACTGTTGCTTGCTGTTTGATTAATTTATTAACATAGGTGTGAATATAAATACCACACGAAACGCAGCTGTAGAAGCCGGTCTGGAACGAAGCTTAGAATAAATGACATACAGATGAAATGGAAAAAAGACAAGCGAAGATGCAATTTGCTGATGAAGGATAGACGCAGTGAGGTTTCTGCCCTAGACTTACATTGTCGTCTGTCTTTTTCGATTTCCAGTCCAATGCTGCTGTTCACAAGAAGCCTTAGACAGGTGATTACCGACGAATACGCTCAGTATTCTATCCGTAAATGTTCTTATAAAGTCGTTTCAGTTCCATTTCATGTTCCTATCGGAGTGCGATTTATTGACGAATGTATAAAGTGAGCGCCCGTTGCTCCTTCATACCAGCTACACGCCTGGAGCCGACCTGGCGTTAGTAAAATGTTAAATGAATTAGTGTAACACAGAATTGCTACTTGAAGTATAAAACTTTAACTTAGTGAAATTTCGTTTTTGCAATTGGGAGTGAAACTCGTGTGCTGAATGCGAATTGGCACAACTTCACTACGCCTGTGCAAGGCGACTACTTACTCATTAACGCGTGAAAGCTGACACGCGCATTGATAATAAATAAATAAATAATAAAAGCTTGTGCTAGTGTTTGATGAGGGTCCTTACTGTCTGTTTTATTCGCGTGCATAATCCCTGAAACTGCAGATCCCAGTGGCCGCGCGGTCTAAGGCGTGGGTCTGCGGCCGAGCACTTGCTGGGATCGTGGGTTCGAATCCCAGCGGGGGCATGGATGCTTGTGTCTTGTGAGTGTTGTGTTGTCAGGTAGAGATCTCTGCGACGGGCCGATCCCTTGTCCAGAGGAGTCCTACCGACTGTGGTGTGTGCTTGAGTGTGATCGAATGAAATTGCAAAAAAAAAATCCTCGACGCCTAGCATGAACAAGTAGGTAGAAGAGGGAAGGGCGAAGAAGAAGAAGCATAATCCCTGAAGCTGCTGAGCGGATTTATGTTAAATTTGGTATTAGGATTATGCACTGGAAGTTTTCGGTCGAACTTGCGTTGCTGACAGGCGTGTACACCGAATTCGAATATCATCTTAATGTTTGCACGGCTGTGAATGGATTCTGTATTGAGTTACAGTGTTTCATAGTTATTATTCAACGTGTCGCGTGTTGCATTGCATTCATATTGGCGTGTTAAGCGATTTACTATTATTACCTTCACTGTTCTGTGTTACTAAATATCACAGTGCCACAACTCGGAGTTCTTTCTAATATAAACTGTACAGTAAAATGTCTGCTACTGAGCGGTACATTCCAGGATCTGCTATAGAACAACTCGTTGCAGCAGAAATTGAAGGATGGTGTGATTTATTTGCACTGAAATCAGTTCTACTGTTGACGTATTTCTGACGTGACAGTAAGTATTGTTGTGTGTGTTGTGTGTCAACAGTTATACGACCGCATCTCGAGTAAGGTGGTGAGTCCGACGCGCGCGCCTCCTAGTGACGCGGTGCAGAAGTGCCGCGAAGTTGCGGAAGTACTGCGAGAGTTGGATCAGAATTCGCCGGAGCTGGAGTCTGAATACGAGGAGCTGGAGGAGCTGAGGGACATACTGGCGCGACCGCATGTCAGGGTGAGTAAGACTGGTTTTACTTGGCGCCTTTCACTTTGTCGTAGTATTTCTGTCAGGAATTTAAATTACGCTGAATGTGAAATGAAGTTAAAGTATGTTAGGCAGCTGAAGAAGTAATGCCCCATTGTCGGGAAATTGTGCGTGTGATTGTTTTTATTCAATTAGTTTCGAGCAGCAGTTGTAACGTATTTTCTTCGTATAATGTTCGTCGCATGAATGTGATACTCCGTACGAAGTTTCATTTTAGAACTAAAAGTATCCCTGTGTTGTTGAGAGAATTTTCGGGATTTTTGTTTTAATTGTATATCTCAGCGTGCTTTCCGTAGTTTTGTGATTTAACTTTTAGTATGAAAATGGCGACTAAATGTAAATAACCCAGCGCTCTGGCCTTACTGTTTTGTGGGGCTCCTTTTGTCCCTTAGAAGAAACAAATACTGTTTCCCTAATTGTCATTAACCCTTCAAAGACGAAAGGTAATCTGTTTTATATAAGGACTCAGTGCGTACCGCGCTGTCAACACTCTCCACTTCGGTTATAAAAACCAATCTCTTAATGTTTTATAAGGCAAAAGTTGCTGTTTGTTCTGAGATCCGTACAAAACACATAAACGCAATGTGGGCACCACGTAGAATTTTTTAATGTTAAACCTGGTGATACGTAAAGTTACCGCTAGGCTTTAAAAGGTTAACCGGCTGATATTATAACGAGGTAGCAGGTTGTTTTCTGTGTCATAAGAACCTACGTAATATAAAGAATGGTGCGGAGCCGACTGACACTTTCTGACACGCGATAATATTTTACACAAGAAGAAAGGGGCGAAGTGAAGTGACCATTTTTAAGTACTAGGCGAGCTATTTATTACTTATTTATTACGTTTGATAGACAGGTAATATGTTGAAGATGGCCACCTTCGTTTGCAACACATTGTCTTAAACGATTTACAAATTTGTCAAAAAACTAGGCGCAACAGCTGTTGATTTGTGGTCGCAGTTTTCATCTCGAATAGCACGCTTCAGGTCCCGTGCTGTGTGTGGGGGATGCTGTATAACCATTCTTTAAAGTATTCCCATAGGAAGAAAACGGGGTCCGTGAGGTCTGGCGACGGTAGAGGCCATGGGATACGCGATACACGAAAATGCTCTTCATCGGTGATAAACACGCTGCATACTCCACCGACCCATTGTCACTGAAAGGGTTTTCAAAGAGAATGACGTCATCTCTTTCTTGGTGTTCAGACTCTGCCCCCGACCCCTTATCGTAGGGCAAAATTGCTTTCTTAAATGTGTAAGTCGGCTATGCGCCACCATATACTTTAACGCCTTGATCATATAAGTCGTCAATAAATGTCTGTCAGTAGTGTCTTAACCTTTTAAAGCCTAGCGGTAACTTTACATACCACCAGGTTTAACATTAAAAAATTCTGCATGGTGCCCACATTGCGTTTATGTGTTTTGTACGGATCTCAGAGCAGACAGCAACTTTTGCCTTATAAACCATTAAGAGATTGGCTTTTATAACCGAAGTGGAGAGTGTTTACAGCGCGGTACGCACTGAGTCCTTATATAAAACAGATAGGCTTCGTCTTTAAAGGGTTAATAGTGACTGGTTAATGGAAAAGCAGGTTATTGCAAGGAAGTGTCTTCTTTGAGAGCATTGTGGTATTATCCGAAGTACTGTCGCGATGTTTGCGTGGATAAACGATAAACGCTGGATAGCCGGTATTCCGGCCGAGTTTTGAACCAGATGTCTCCCAAGCACAATCTAGAGCTGGCCTACGTTCAGTTTATCCAAATAGCATATAATAAAGATGTCGGATGTTAAGTTTTATTCGTTTCTCATAAGTAATTTAACATTTGAATGTCAGTTTTATGCCCAAGATGTAACGAATAGGTGAGCCGAAGCCTTCAGAAGTGATATAACTTTAACATGGGCCAGCATTTGCTTAGTGCGTGCACCATTAAAGTTGGTGTGATGTGAAAATGTAAACGTATGTAAAGTGGGATTATGGAAGTTGAAGACTTCTGTCTGTGTTCTTTAAAGGCTTGATAATTAATAAAAAGACACCATCATCACATATTTGTTGTGTAACAGCAGATTGGTACCATCGAGCTACATGTTTCGGCCCCCCGCACCATCATCACGCTGTGTAAAAGAAACTTGAATAGAAGGTAAAAATAAAAAATATGACATATAGTTCATGTGAGATCTCGCTTACATATGTTTTCACAGTTGTTAATTTTGTTAAACTATGTATTCGTACCTGGAAGTGTTTCAGGCGTGTTTTTACAGTGCTTTGTTCCGAATATGATTGTCATATTTACATTTTTTGCCTTCTTTTAATCTCGTTTATATATATAGCCTGGTAATGGTCTGATAGCCCTTGGGTAACACTATGTTTTTACACAACAAATATAATTGTGTTTGATGGTGTTGTTTATTAATTGTTAATTACGTAAAACGGGATTGTGTTCAGGAGCACGAAATTTACCGCGAGAGATTTTGCAGTTTTGTCTAGATGCAGGAGACCGATCGTTAATGTCACCAGCACTGTCGCACCGTGGGAGTAGGCCTATTGCCGTGCGTAAATGTGTTTATTGCACGCGTGGAATTAGTTTCACGCATTGCAAGCCCGCAACTAGTTTGGGGTGAGTTGTCAGACGCGTGCTGCCTCTGTTTCACTGTCACGCTGCAGTGATTTAGATGCATTCAAACACTGATCTGAACGGTGCATGAGATATACGAACATTATAAGACACCACCACAACCGAAATACCTGCTGTTAGGGCCGCATCAGCTGTATTAATGCACTTCGCTTAATTTACCGTTGAAAGTAAACATATATACCCAATTTTTTTGCCACTATATTCTTTAAATGTGTGTGTGTGTGTATGTGTGTGTGTGTGTGTGTGTGTGTGTGTAACACAATTGTGTAATGAAGGTTTGACTGCAATATTGTTCTTTGTTCTCCGATTTTGTACGGGAGATAAATTGCTTGAAGCACTTTCTTCTCCTGTAAAACTCTTAACGGGCGTAGAAAGTAACTCATTCAACTTTTTTTAGCGATTATAAATGTTGCCACTTTGAGGATGTCAGATGCTAGAATTAAGGCAGCTAAGTGAAGGTGGCGAGAAGTCGATGCCTTTGGCATTATAAATTTAGCTTTATGGCCTCTTTATGACTGGAATAACAAGGAGTACTTTATTACTCCGATGTTCAAGGTTCATTACAGTTTTTTTTGAAGAGTTCCTTCGGATAGAATAATTCGTTCTTCGTCTTTGCTTTGCTGATGTGGCTTAATAGACGTCGAAGATTCTACCTGAGGCTGGGAACTCTGAAAAAGTTCTGATTACCATCAGAGGGAGCTAACATTATGCCTTATGGTGTTCGTTAGGAAAACGTACGCTTCATCTGTGCTCAGTTGGTGACAGTGATATTATGTGTCTGTAAACTTTCTCCATGTTATAGAACTTCATAGCTGAGAACCAACGTTCCCCTATTTTTTTTACAGCTTCGCGGACCTGCTGCTGCTGCTCTGAGCAGAAATTTTTACACGACCTGACGACTGCGCGGCACTGTAAAAGTTTCTTGTAATATGCATGATAAGAATATTTGCAATGAAAATTGAAAAATTCCAGCTGCGCGACAACAATTCAGTGTGCGTAGGAGCATTTCAATTACTGCGCGGTCACGCACCCGCACAGCTTAGAGGGATCATAGCAGGAGATAATATTAAAATGGACCCCAAAGATCTGTAGTGTGATGGTGTGGAATGGATTTATGTGGCCAGGAATATGGGCTAATTGTAATTAAACCTTCAAGCACGACATTGCTTTATGTAATTAGCAATAGACGTACCAGTTTTTACCTTCACTGAATTTATAAAGGATAAGGGTGTTTTTCGTAGGGACCTGTTTTAATTCTGGTCGGCGCATTGATTTTCTGGTTGGTCAGCCCAATAGTTTCATATTGCTCTATAATGTCACAGTGGTCAAATGAGTTGACTCATTGTTATTAAATAGTCTGCAAAGCAGCAGTAAAATATCGGTGTGTCATCTCGCGTAAAATCATGTGGTTCGAATTTGTTAAATAAGGTAAAAACTGGCAAAGAATATTGGTCGCGTACTAGCATTTTGGTCGTGTTTTGTACGTTTGAAGAATGATTAAATTCATGCATAAATGTTAGCACAGACTTCAGGTTTGCAATTGGCGCCTCCCGTTGACACCGTACTGAACACCAGCAGTACTGCGTTACGTTTATTGATTGTGTGGTGTTTAGGACCGAATTGTATTCTTGGCGCCTGCTCAGCTGCCATTGAGCCAGTGTTACCAACCTCAGATTAGTTTCCACCTTTCCCGCACGGATGGCGTTAGTTATCTCGTCGCTTGCGCCGGAGCAAGACTAGAGGATTTCACAGCAGTCCGCTTGGTGTCGCATCTGTAAACGTATTTAAGCTGCTGCAGGAAAGTATCGATAGGGACACCATGTTATGTGACATATCGATGTTTACGAACATTTTCCTACGCTCTCGCCTGCCGTGCATGTTGTGGTGCCGATGCCTAATGAAACGGATCACGTTGCAGAGAGTAACTAACTAACTAACTCCATGGAGCAGAGGCCTTCTTGAGAAGCTAACAGTTTATCAGCTAGTCAAGAAATTCCCCGCATTTTATGGAACCCGAAGGTTCATTACCGCATTCACAAGAGCCCGCCACCCGTCCCTATCCTGAGCCAGATCAATCCAGTTCATGTCCCCCCATCCCACTTCCCGAATGTCCATCTTAATATTATCCTCCCATCTACGCCTGGGTCTCCCAAGTGGTCGCCTTCCCTCGGGTCTCCCCACCAAAATCCGGTATGCACCTCTCTCCTCCCCCATACGTGCCACATGCCCCGCCCATCTCAGTCTTCTCGATTTGATTACCCGAATAATATTTGGTGATGAGTACAGGTCATTAAGTTCCTCGTTATGTAGTCTTCTCCACTCCCCTGTCGCCTCGTCCCTCTTAGGCCCAAATATCCTCCTCAGCACCCTATTCTCGAACACCCTCAGTCTTTGTTCCTCCCTCAGTGTGAGAGACCAAGTTTCGCATCCATACAGAACAACAGGTAAAATTATAGTTCTGTATACCCTAATCTTTGTGTTTTTGGATAGCAACCTGGAGGACAAAAGATTCTGCACCGAATGATAGCAAGCATTCCCCGACTTCAATCTGCTCTTAATTTCTTCATGAATGGAGTTTCGATTCGTTAGGGTTGCTCCCAAATATTTGAATTCTTCCACCCTTTCAAAGGATTTATTATCTATATTTATGTTGTGATTGTGTCCTGCATTCTGATTTCGAGACATGACCATGTACTTAGTTTTCTCAGCATTTACTTCTAGACCAATCTCCTTACTAGCAATAATTAAATCTTCTGCATTTTTCTTTATGCTATGTACGCTTCCGCCCAATATATTAACATCATCAGCATAAACCAGAAGCTGATGTGTACCATTCAATTTCAAGCCCTCCTGGTTTGCCTGAACCCTCCTAATGGCATATTCTAAAGCAAAGTTGAAAAGCAATGGCGACAGAGCATCCCCTTGTTTCAAGCCATTCTTAATAGGGAACGTGTCAGACAGATGTTTGCCTACCCGAACTCTGCTATATGTTTCACTTAGGCACATTTTTATTAACCTTACTAGTTTCATGGGGATACCGAACTCAATGAGAATATTATACAAGACCTCCCGCCTAACTGAATCATAGGCTTTCTTGAAGTCTATAAATAGCTGATGAACTGCCTCATTGTATTCCCATTTTTTCTCAAGTATTTGACGAATGCTGAATATATGATCAGTGGTTGACCTGTTACGTCGAAATCCACACTGATGATCCCCAATAATTTCCTCTGCATATGGAGTTAACCTTGACAAAAGGATGTTGGATAGAATTTTGTACGTAGTCGGCAAAAGTGATATGCCTCGATAGTTATTGCAATCTGTCTTATCACCCTTTTTATAAATAGGCACAATGACCGACTCCTTCCATTCCTCAGGCAATTCCTCCTTATTCCAAATAGAAATAATAAGTTTATGGATTTCAGACCGAATAATCCTACCCCCTGCTTTAATCAATTCTGCTGGAATCTGATCAATACCTGGTGATTTGTGGCTTTTTAGTTTTCCAATAGCCATCTCAACCTCAAAGGCACTGGGCTCAGGCACTAGTGGCTCTGCTGTGTGTACTTCAATCTGCCTAACATCATTAACCCCGTGTATATTCAACAGCTGGGAGAAATGATTCCTCCACCTAGCCAAAATACTGTGGGAGTCTGCAACCAGGTCACCCTTCTCATCCTTTACTACATTACTTCTAGGCTGGTACCCCCTCTTAAACTCATTGATACCCCTATACAAGTCTCTTATATTCTTGTTCTTACTGTTTGTTTCAATTTCATTAATTTTAGCTTTCAGATATTCCTTCTTTTTGTGCCTGAAATGTCTACTAGCTTCACGTCTTACGTTGTGCAGATTATCTCCATTATTTTGGTTTGGATTCTGTAACCACTGAATTTTAGCCTGCTTCCTTTTATCTAAAAATTCTGCACATTCTGCATCAAACCATGGTTTATGCTGCTTCCGTTCGTGTAGACCTAGACTCTCTTGAGCCGAGATTTTGATATTCTCTTTAATGTTTTCCCAAGCCCTATTCATGTCCTCACTAACATTTAAGTTTTCCAGAGCTGCAAACCTGTTTGAGATCTTAAGCTGATACTGTTTCCTAGCCTCTAGTTCACTTAGCTTCTTGAGATTAAATCTCTCTACATCAAACTTCTGTGCTGCTTGTTTACTTACTGCCAGTCTTTCCCTAACTTTCGCAACCACCAGATAGTGATCAGTATCACAGTCAGCTCCCCTGAAAGATCGCACATCGAGTATACTGGAATTCCGTCTCCTATCTATCAATATGTGATCGATTTGATTGTGAGTCTTCCCATCAGGAGAGGTCCAGGTGTATTTATGAATATTTCGGTGCGGAAACATAGTGCTCTTAACAACTAGATTCTTTGATGTGGCAAAGTTTACTACTCTAACACCATTATCGTTGCTATCCTGATGTAAACTCTCATTCCCAATAGTCGGTTTGAAAATATCCTCTCTCCCCACTTTTGCATTAAAATCTCCTAACAGAATTTTCATATGGTATTTAGGAAAATGATCAAAAACCCCTTCTAATTCCTCATAGAAGCTGTCCTTTGAATCATCACCCTTCTCTTCCGTTGGTGCATGCGCATTCAGAACAATGATATTACACCAGCGGCCTCTCAGCACTATGTATGACATCCTAGCACTAACAAACTCCACTCTCTTGATTGCTGATACCATTCTCTGGTGCACAAAAAAACCTGTTCCCAATTGATGATTTTCCTGCCCTTTGCCATAGAAAAAAGTATACTCCCCGGCTCTTACAGTCCCTTCTTTGTCCCACCTAACCTCCTGTACACCCACTAAATCTAACTTGTACTTAGCTAATTCCCTGGCCACTGTCGTAAGTGACCCTGGCCTATACATGCTCCTCACATTCCATGTTCCAAAACTCATATCCTTTTTCCGTAGCTGGGGTCGTACCAAAGAATCGGTCCAGGTCCGAGGCTTTGTAGGCTGTTTCGTAACATCATAATTTTTTACGGTGAGGAGTTGTTAGCACCTCGCCCAACCCCCAAGCTGGAGGACCACCCCTTGTCGGCTGTCCGCGACTGCTTATTCAATGTATTCGCAGCTACCCTCCATACCTGGAGGCCGTTCCTCCATCCGCAACCCGAGGACGCGCCATGCCGTGGTGACAGGCACCCACTTAACATGGCGTTGCAGAGAGTATTACTTTAAATTCCCGTTCAAAATAGAAAGAGTGGTACTTCTTCCTCTTTCTCATATTCCATTCCCATGCCTTCCATTTTGCCAGTTTCAAGATATATCTGGTACAAAATTAAATTACTGGTTTGAATTCGAATTCTACGTAATGAGCATAAACACAGCAGAGTTACTATTTTTGTTTCGTTTATAAAAGTTGGAAGAACTGTACACGTCACTAATGTCCTTCGCATTAATTAAACTTTCTGTAGGCGTCCCAAGTTTTGTTGCCGGGTGAAGCCTCATAACACAGGTTTCATGATTTGGCGTGCTAATGAGAATAACACATTTAAAGGGTGTGGCTGGTAATGTCTATTCTGCTTATACGTAATGCGCTTAAAAGTACCAACATCACATTTACGAATCAAGTTAACATTCGTTGCGTAGTTGTAAGCATTTTTTTTTCCGTGGCGCAACAACCCCTAGTGGGCCAGGACCTCCTTATTATTGAGGCTTCACGATCACACTTAGACGCACGATATTCTGTAGGACTCCTCTGGACGAGTGATCAGCCCGCCGCAGATACCTCTGCCTGACAACACACAACACTCCCAAGAGACAGGCATTCTTGCCCGCGGCGGGATTCGAAACCGCACTACCAGCAAGCGAACGGCCGCAGACCCACGCCTTAGACCGCACGGCCACTTCGATCGGCAGGTGTAAGCATCATAGAAAAGAAATTGCCTGTTCGACAGTGCTGACAGTATTAACGTTGTTTGGCCTTGTATGGAAAAACAACTTGATAATTTTCTGAAGAGTACTAATTAATAAGATGTGCAGTACTTTTTGGCTACATGGTGTAGGCCAAGCGTTCTGTAAATTCTCTGTTCACGACACACAGTGGCAGGTCTCATCGGCCTCGCGTCCCAGACATTAACATTATTTACCCACCACCCTAAATCAGCACACAGTATTAACCCTTTAAGAACGAAGCGTATCTGTTTTATATAAGGACTCAGTGCGTACCGCGCTGTAGACACTCTGCACTTCGGTTATAAAAACCAATCTCTTAATGTTTTATAATGCAAAAGTTGCTGTTTGTTCTGAGATCCGTACAAAACACACAAACGCAATGTGGGCACCACGTAGAATTTTTTAATGTTAAACCTGGCGGTACGTGAAGTTACCGCTAGGCTTTAAAAGGTTAAGGAAGCACTTAGGATAAAATTTGTTTGCAGGCCTACTTTGTGCGTGAATACTAAAAATAATTAAAGTCATCAAGTTCGCCTGGTTGTCTGGCAGTTTACGACTTATCGAAAGGATGTCGCGATCTTAGGTTTGAGAATTCCCGATGTAGGCAGTCAAGCGTGTTCCAACTTCACATTCTCATTCCATCTTTTCCAAGATCTTTGTTCTGTCTCTCCTTGTGGTTTGTACTGCAGTCTGTGTTTTGGTATGTCTTTTATCAGTCACTGTATCCAAATGGTTTATCCACTTGTCTCTGTGTACTCTACTCTTCATTCCTAGTTTGATCTAGTCTGGGGCAGGCTGTGCTTATTGTTAAGTAAGTCTGTTTCATCACTGCTGTGATGTTGGTGTAAGTCGAAATTGAGGGTGTTTAACTTAGAACGCTGCTTTATGGACGGTGCTGTTCTGTATGATGAGGGCCATTCATGCGGTATGAAGAAGACACGAACGCAGGTGCGAGTATTTTTTACGCGCGTATACTGTTAATGCGGGTATCTGGTAAGTCATAGTGGCACGGCAATGCATTGTTAGTGGGCGTCCATGGAGCACTAACTTCGTCACTTTGCCATTACTTTGCCTTCTCATCGTTTCACCGTTCGCCAACTCCTAAAGAACCTGTTAAAGCCATGACGTCAGTGTGAGATTACCTACACTGCGAACATTTTAGGCTTACGTAGGGTACTTTGTGCTTGAATTACAGTTTTATGTCCCATTCAAGTTATGCAAATACATACATATCGTCCGAAGTGTCTGGGCTTGTATGTTCGGTGTGGGACAAGTGCAGGTTTGTTTTTTTTTTTTGTGAGTTTCACAGAGGGTAATAAAAGAGAAAAGAGTACCGCTAGCAGTTAGGTTCCTGTGAAAAATGCTTAACGTAGCAGAAAAACAAACAGACAGAATGCCTGTGTAAATTTTCTTCTCAGTTTTAGACCCAACGAATTGAAATGTATTGTATCTGCACTTGTTTGTATTTTAAAGTTAGCCAGCTGCAAGTTTAGGGGCGTGTAACACCGCATTATTTCCTTCATATTATGCACCTTATTAGGGGAAGGAAAACCTTAAGATTACTCTGTTCACTGTAGGAGGTTTCTCCGAAACGTTGATTCCAATTTACAAAACTATAGAAGCGTCACATCCCACATATCTGTAGTAATGTTACCGCCGTGAGGACATCAAATCTTACACCATGTTCTGTGCTCAGAACGACCGTCTCTGCTTGTAAATATTTGCGGGGTTATCACTGCAAGGTGCCAGCACCCACTTTGAAATAAACTGGCTATTCCTTCTGAGCGTTCAGTGTTACGCAGCTCCGTAGCGTCTAGTGGCCCCAGAAGAAAGGATTTCTTGACGATATATGGAAGAAATAAACTGATATTAAGTTCAATTTGATGCTTTAACGGTTCTGTAAGTAGTGTGTTCAATAGTAGAGAACTTTATTGTCTTAATTGAAACATTGGAGTCTGTGCATTATGAGAAACAGTACGTTTTGTACTATTGTATATTCGTTTCCCTGCACGAGGTGTTCGAAGCCGAACACAAAATTGCAAGTGGATACTTCTTTCCACAAATTTGGTGACCCCACTCTTTAGTCAATGTTATTTTGACCGTCTCTTAGCCGACTTACTCTACTAATGTTGGTTGTGGTGACATTTGCGAGGTGAATGAAGAGTTTTCGTTTCCACTAAGGAGATACTTATTGTGCACAAAGTAATAGAGCCAGGAACATGACGCTGTATTTTCGTGCCCTCATTATTGTGTATGCGGATAGTGGGGCTTGAACTCCATTAGGGATCGTGGTACGGTTTCTCTTACAGTACATCCGTGTGGCCTGAACTCGATAATGGAAGCTATACATTACGTTGAATAGCTTAATGGAACGCTAAACTGCAATGGTAATCATTTCTTCTCTTGGCCTACATCGCACTAAAAAGGGCTTCTCCTTTCTTCTATATGGATGCCGTTGTGTTTAAATCGAGACCAGGTTGCTTTGTACAGTCACTTAGAAGTGGAATGATGGCCGTTGGTGTGACCTTAAAGCCAGGTTGAAATGTTAGGAGTTTTTATGTCACCCTGTGTTCCGATTCAGGGAGCTGAGTGATGGCTGCTGCAGTTCGGGTTCTGATTGTTACAATTAAGCAAGAATGTCAGTTTGTCGACTTGAGTGGATAGGCGGAACGTCCCCGTCCAGTGGGTACAGTCCGCTTTCGCATTTGGTAGGTCCCGGTTGTAGGTCTAGGCACGCAGACCGGCCGTCATGGCTGAGGGTTTCTTTAGTCTCCTTCCTTTCCTGTAAGCACTTTCTGGTAAATTGTTTCTCATTGCGCCACAACCGCTTGCTTACATATTATTTCGGATTCATTATTTTCAAATTTTCCCGTCATTTGGTACTATACGTGTAGTCTGAGTGACTGCCATAATCATTAAATTTTAAGCTACAGGGTGCTCCACTTAAAGATAGATCGCTTTCTTGATTTCATCGTGCAAGCGGGCCGATTTTAAGTGGAACTACTGTAGCTTCTTATCTCTCGTATGACGGGTCGCCATGGTATTCGCACGAAAAGCAACTGAAGCACTGTAACTATAGGTAGTAATCGATATCAATCGACACAGATCGATTCTAGTCCATAACAATCGGTAGCAATCCATTGTCAATTACTGTCGACTAGTGACGCACTCACACCGGCAATATTCATAGCACCAGCCCTGGCCTTTTTCAGCGGTCGTGTCTTTGTTCTTTGGGCAAACCAAGGATTAACCTTTTAAAACCTAGCGGTAACTTTACGTAGCACCAGGTTTAACATTAAAAAATTCTACGTGGTGCCCACATTGCGTTTATGTGTTTTGTACGGATCTCAGAACAAACAGCAGCTTTTGCCTTATAAAACATTAAGAGACCGGTTTTTATAACCGAAGTGGAGAGTGTTTACAGCGCGGTACGCACTGAGTCCTTGCATAAAAAAATACGCTTCGTCTTTAAAGGGTTAATTTTAACTATCACAGTGCTGCCCTCAGGTTGTGCTATTCTGTATTGTATGCTCGATGCTCAACTACTTCTTCAACCGTAGCTAGTGTCACGCAGAGAACTCATTCTGTTGTATTATGTGTGAGACGTTCAGCTGTTTCTTCATCGTCATTTATTCCCAATATATTCCGCAAGTCTGTAGGTTTAGAATTTAGAAACGAGTGAACGTACAATAATTACAGCGCTGTGCGAACATGCGCTCTCGGAGTCTGGCATATTACTGTATCTGCCTGCTGTCGATAGTTGGCGGTCCTTGTCCTCAGGGTCAGACAGACGCGCTTTGAGCGATACAGATGATTCCTTCATCGTCTGTCGTATTGCAGCACTGGAATGGCGCTCGAGCAGAAGGAGTGAAGCAGTAATTTTCAGACGATTCTACGAGTAATTGATTTTTCATTTGAGTTTAAAATCCTGATATTGGTGACTCTATGCAGTTAATTTGTCTGATTTTCAGGGGGACGGAATAATCATGTGAAAAGTTATACCGTACTTGCCTTAGTTTATTTTAAGCAACAGAAGTGTAGTGTCCTCCCCTAACATTATGCAGAAACTGCATTTGTTCTCCCCGTTTCGTTTCGAAAAGTGCGATGCTGTTGCGTAGCTGCTACAACGAACCTACGTATTTAGAGCTGTAATTAAATTTAGCGGCCCTTTAGAATTTAATTTCAAATTAGAACCTATATTTTGCATTGGGCTGAACGTTTCATTGACATCAAATTCAGGAGAGGGAATTCTGAAAGGGATGTTCAAAGACGAACACATTGCTGAAACGAATCATATTCAGTCCTTAGGAGCCTGCAGTTCGTCCGGATATTATTTAAGAAGTCTCTTGCAATTCAGAAAACATTGAATCTGCATTTTATAGGTCATTTACTTAATGCTGTTTGGGCAGGTAACCGCTTCCTGTCAAGGTAATCATGGGTAACCAGTAAGTAAATTCTGTGGTCAAAATGAAGAGAGTTTCTGAACGTTAAGCAGTTACGGATATGCTTTAAAGGGTTTGGTCATGACTAATTCAATTCCGAAGGCCGCTTAAGTCTGGAGAAATGAAAGCTACAGGTTAGTTTGGAATCATTTGTCTTCCCGTCTGATAAGTAAAGAAAGTAAAGGCCATACCTGTTGTTTCGCATAGGTGTTAACGGTGTCCGTCACATTGAGGGAAGGCAGAGACTTTGAGATCAGGGTGCTGAGAGAAATATTTCTTCCTAAGAGGGAATAAAGGGGGCGGAGAAAACTGCGTGATGAGAAGCTCCAAATTAGCACTCTCTGCTAGATATTGAGGCGGGGTAGCGTAGTTAGAATAGTGATCAGGCTGTAAGCTGCAGGGGATACGTCTCTTGGTAGGGCCAAGAGATTTCTCTCTGCTTCTTAACCTTTTAAAGCCTAGCGGTAACTTTACGTACCACCAGGTTTAACATTAAAAAATTCTACGTGGTACCCACATTGCGTTTATGTGTTTTGTACGGATCTCAGAACAAACAGCAATTTTTGCCTTATAAAACATTAAGAGACTGGTTTTTATACACGAAGTGGAGAGTGTTTACTGCGCGGTACGCACTGAGTCCTTATACAAAACAGATACTGTTCGTCTTTAAAGGGTTAATACTGGCGCCCACCCAGCTTTATATTGAGTGAGTAACGGGGGTGCTTTCCTTAGGACACAGTGGCCGAGGCGTGAGAATGATCTTTCACCTCCATCCAAGCGCCGAGGTTTTCCCATGATACAAGGTTTTGCGTGTCTTTTATCAGCCCGTATGCTGCCATGGTCTTCGTACAAGCGTACAGTGCTGTAGGTCATTTTCAGTCTGTGGGCCACTGGCGCAGTCACAACTATGCAGGCCCCTCAATGCGTGATCCGTTGTGACCATGGAAACCGGGTAGCGTGTTGGGGAACAAAGTCTCATCCGAAATACGTGGACAAGCCACAGCATAAGTCGTCAATCAGAAAGGTGTAAACATATGGCCCTTGCGTACGTCTCTGTACACGCCTTTCTTGCGAGTCCGGGCGCCTCGCTGGTCTACAAAGCAATAATTTTAGATACAAACCAATTATTACAAAGCAAGCATACTAAAAGTACCAAAGACCGATATTATGTCTTTCGCTGCAGTTCGTTACATATTCAACATGCATAAGAGTAATTAAATTCACATTTTAACCCTAAATATACATAGAGTTTACATTTACAGGCCACTTTCTTAGCATGACATATAGACACTAAACTTGTCGTCAGTTTCAGGCGATTACTAATAGGCCCAGTGGATGCAGACATTCTTTCACACGCGGCCTATGAAATGGTTTAAGTTTTGTAATCAGTGTCCACTCTTTGTAACAGTGTTGTATTGTTTAGTGGCTGAAGTACACTTGATATGCACGACGTTTCGGGAGTGGGCTCTGTTACCGTCTTTAGGTGACTGTTATTGTTATAATTAGTTTTATAAGTTTCGTCCGAAATTCCGAATGCAACCGATACGTTTTAATAAATTACCGCTTGTTGTATTTAGTACATTCAGTACAAAACGTGGAATGCAGTTGTGTTTTCACCTGCTGCAGAATTCAAGGTCCATGTGATGTGGAGTACAACAGATTTGTTTTCTGTTACAAACTGAAGTCTCATGCTGAACGTGAAACGCAGTTAATTTGCTTGCATCACTTACGTAATGTATGTTCGATCCATAATGCAGAATATAACCAATTTGTTTCCATCCGTTAGAGATTAAAGTTCTATCCGAAACGTTTAATGCAGCCGGTTTATTTGTATCTATTACAGAACCTAAGTTCATCCGCAGAGTGTAATACAATCAATTTGTCTCCATCTGTTACATAATACATGCTCCACCCAGAATGTTGAGTACAGCTTATATGCGTAGAAGTGGCCATTTTCTCTACTGTCGTTTGGATCACAGTAAGTAGTATAGTTCAATAAACTGCAGTGCAATAGTGCTGTGTTGCAAATGCGCCTCAGAATTGGTCGTCTGGCGGAAGGAGGTGATGCCATGAGCTACTGAAATGATATACGGTTATAGTGCTGCACTCAGGATTAGTGAATATGAATTAATCGTGATATGGTTTGCCTTAATAACACATGACTGTCCCCCTTAATGGACTCGAGAAGCTAAACAGGTCGTTCGTTGCAATACGGTGTTGCTACCGGTGCAGTTATGTGCCCCTGTAAGTTGCACAGAGGTGCCAGCGTGACTTGCTGCAGCTCGCCTGTTATTAGCACAGAATGACGTAATGGCCGGTTGATGGTTTTTGCGGTGGCTGTGATTTACTCTTTACAGCGCTGAGCGGTAGACCTATAGTATGGCAGAGTATATTGCTAGGCGATTTACTGTGGATGTGACGTGGCACACGAATGTGGGTTGCTCTGTAATAGCCAATGCATCGAGAGACTGCATACAAACTGTAACGTGTGTAGTGATGATTTATGTAATAATGCTTAGTAATGTTCGTGTGACTAACTAGCTGACTGACTGACTGACTGACTGACTGACTGACTGACCGACCGACCGACCGACCAACCAACCAACCAACCAACCAACCAACCAACCGACCGACCGACCGACCGACCGACTGACTGACTGACTGACTGGTTAACTGATTGACCAACCAACCAACCAACCAACCAACCAACCAACCAACCGACCGACCGACCGACCGATCGACTGACTGACTGACTGACTGGTTAACTGATTGACTAATCAACTAACTCACTCACTCACTACGTGGAGCAGGGTCCTTCCTGAGAAGCTAACAGGTCCTCAGCTAGTCAAGAAGTTTCCCGCGTTTCATGGAACCCGAAAGTTCATTACCGCATTCACAAGAGCCCGCCACCTGTCCCTATCCTGAGCCAGGGCAATCCGGTTATTTCGCAACGTCGTATGTTTTTACGGTGAGGAGTTGTTAGCATCTCGCCCAACCTCCAACCTGGAGGCCCACCCCTTGGTGGCTGTTCGCGACTGCGTATTAAGTATATTCGCAGCGACCTTCCGTAGTTGGAGGTCGTTCCTCCATTCGCAACCTGAGGACTCGCCATAGTGTGGTGACAGGGACCCACCTGCCATGTTCGTGTCACAAGAGCAGCATTAGTTTGTACGTGTGATGCCACTTACAGTCGTCACTGCCTGTACTGGTGATTTGAAATTCAGTGAAGGAAGTTACTGCAGCACCAAGTCGCACACTTCGTGCCACATGCTGCCAGTTCTACGTACACTACGCACCGCAACGTATCCCCAGTTCAGTTGTAACTCGTAACCATGAAACGGAAGGAGGAAATAAAACTGCTTCAGGATGCGAGTACTCTACCACCAAACTCCCGTCCTCAGCGCTACACTCCGTTCAAAATCATGCAGACCTTTTTCGAGACTTACTCGTAACACAGTAAATGCTAACTCGAAAACTGGATTAATCGAAAGCTTGACTTGCAGAAACTTTGTGCTGTCCCAAAAATACGGAACTAAAATGCGTAAGATATCCTGTAACACTGGTTTAACGTGGAAACAGGTGGTCTTGCATCAAACGGTCTGCTTGAATGTGCATGGTTTTGTCTTCATATGATGTAATTGTGCCTGACGGAGTGAATGTGAAAAAAAAGCGTTGTACTAAATAACGCAGTATTAGGACGGGCACTCGGCAAAGTATGTGTAAAACAGTTTGTGAACTACGGGAAAAAGCGAAAAAAAATGAACGCAGGTGAGAAGGGTAAAAGAAAGAAATCCTGAAATATAGGTGAGAATACTAAATATTAAAAGCCTTTAGGTTTTATTAAGGCCCTCAGAATCTGCATGTCTGCGTGTGCAGTGAGAATCCTGACCAGTATACTTGCAGCAGATCGCATTCCCAAGACACTGGCTGGTGTCATTATGTGCATGGGGCGTGTAGCCTATACCTTAAATATTACAAATAATAATTTAATATTTTATATCTGCGCACTTGTTCCCAAAAGTCTGTAATATTTCGATGTATGTATTTTTTATAATGCGCCTCCTTGCAAACGGACGTGTGGGAGGTGTACGGTGTGTATGTTATATATTTTTGTACACTTACTTGCGTTTGTTGGTTTTGATATCATATCTAATTACTCAGTGCACTGTTATGGTTCGTTTAAAGAATGTTGTACAAATTCTGATCGTGTGTGATGCCAATACACGTATTACGGTGACCATGAGTAGTAATATGGTGTAATAGCCGGTATTTAAGGTATTTTGTGACCGTTGTTAGGACTTGCTAGTTTGTGCCAGATGCGATAAGCTTTTACATCGAAGACTCCACATCACCTTCTTTTAAGTCCTGTTAGGTCCAAGTCATCGTACGTGTCATTTTATGTCATGCTGAAATCCATATTAGATGAACACAGTGTGTCCTGGAAAGGATTACGGTACTGTCATGTAATTTGTCTATGCAGCCAGGAGAACGCGAGCGTCCTCAGGAATGATATATGGCCAGTGTGATAATGAAAGCAGGGGCGTGTCAAGTAACAAGTGCAATATGGTGCTTCAGCTGTGTTATGTAGGGTATATTAGAGAGGAAAGTATTAGAACAGATCTGAACGGACAACGTACTGGGGTACGAGGTGGCGCAGTTGGTTGAGGCAGTGCGCTACGAGCCGGAAGGTCGCGGGTTCGATTCCCGATGGGGCTTTTTCATTGACTTAATCTCTCCGGCCGCACTGTGGCTCTGAGGTCTACTCAGCCTTTAACAGAAATGAGTGCCTTGGGTATCTCCTAGGGGTAAAGGCGGCCGTTGCGTGGGGCTGACAACATTACCACCTTCATGTGATGGTTGTTCAGAAATTTTGGGAGCCTCAACCGCCTGGAACACTAAGGGCCTGTTCGGACCTCTAATGGGATAGCTGTACCGTATATGTATATACATATATATACATATGTACCTATGGCGCGTATATACGCCCAGCAATGCGTAAGTCTCGCTCGTGGTTTATCCTGATCACGTTTTTCTGTCTAAAGTGTCGCATAATATCCTCACTTCATGTTTGTCTTACATAATCTTTTCAGCTTTGTACATTTCAGTAAAGTTTGATGAAGCTTGTAGATTAATAAATTGCTCCTTATTTAATATTTTACAACCTTCTCTATTCCTTGGTTAACCCAAGGCCACAGTGTACAGTATAAAACTTTTACAATATGTGAATGTTAATTTGCGAACAATAATTCAGAAGGTACCTTAACGTGAAGTGTGCGTATTGTCAATTCTAGACTCCATTTCCTATCTGTGATATTCTCGCGTTACATGCATCTCAACTTTTCCGCGTCATAGACCTCGTGTGTTGCGGGTGATTGCTGTAATCTACATGTCAGGCGTTTAGAGTCGGCTGTAACTTGCAGGTCATGTCAGCTGCATTGGTTGTGCCAGCGGGTTCGGGCAATTTCCGCAGACTATCTGTGAAACCTATCGACAACATTCACATCATTTCCGCAGCACACGATTCAGATTCATTGTACTAGTAGTACTGTGACATTATTCTCGCTGGTATTTTCTAAATGCATTTACTACACCCTTTTGTCAAAGCTTGGTGACATGTGTCTCTGCGAACTATGAAAGTGACGTTGTTGTGAATTAAATATGAACTTTCGCCGTCAGAACAGCGGGTGTACCGCGAATTTTCATTGTAAATGGTTTAATCGTTGGTAGGTGGCGAGTTATCGAGGAACGTAGTGCCTGCATCCTGTACCTTGAAGGTAGATACAGTATTTTTCCCCAAATCTTTGGTGTCTTAACCCAGAAGTCCACAATATGGATACGCTGACGTTTGGTTTTGTGGTTAATGAGGGCATCATAACAGAGGAACGTACATCTGTGACGGTACAAACGTATTGTTTTCTGTACACTCTTTTTCCTTTAAGGTCTCTTCTTTGTTGTGTCACACCGTGTGAGTTGGTAGAATATATCTTACCGCCAGTCAGCCCAACTGCCAATTGCTGTGGCCCCTGTTGCATAGCGTAGGTCGTTTATGGTTCAGCAGCCAGCTTGTGCTCGTTTAGAAACACAAGCAATATCGGAAAAGAGCGTTTTTTTTGTGACGTGGCATTGCCGTAATCTACGCCTCCTCGGGAAGACATTCACTGATTACTTCTGTTGCCATCACGTCAAAGGGCGGTGTGAACAGTTGGCAACATGTGAACTGCCAGCGCCTAGTGGTGTAGGTTGGGGGAAGGGGGAGATGAATAGTGGTCACTGCGTTCCGGCCAAATGTTGTGAAACATCCTGTATATATCTTTAAGTTCGCAGACAAATTCCGACCGACACGAAGTGAGGAGCCAATTTAAGAAAGCCCGCATTGGAACGGCTGGAAATGTATTTGAAGATATGCTTTATTTTTTGCATATGAAGACAAATTCGGCCACTCAATCTTCCGGTGTAATGAGGTTTGAAATGAGTATTTTCCATTGCTTGGGTTTCCATTGTTCCTCGCTAATACGCAACATGGGTTTGTACCTGAAAGTGAAGTCGTCTTTAATGGAAGAACGATATATCTAAAGCATTATCTCCCTTCGTCGACTTTCACATGTTGACGCGGTACACTGCAGAAAAATTCAGCCGTCAAATTATTTCAATCGCTCGTGTTATACAGCTTCCTCGATTGAGTAAGCAGCCGTAAGTCACGAATAGGTTGGTCAATTTTAACTCCCTATTTGAAAACATAATGAATTTGGGGACTGTCTGTATTCCTGTTTTTTATACTGTGAGATTCTTAGAGTGGGTTTTTTTGCGGAAAGGAGAAGATGCTGGTAACAATAGTTGCCACGAATGTTGAGGCAGGCAGAATCTATCGATTGGTGTGTATCTATATCTTATATGGGGTACCTCCTTGATGTCCATTTTTAGGCAGTGTTGAAGTAAAGAAATAAATAATAAATAAGTCGGATTAATCCCATGAGGGCAACGGCCCCCTGGCAGAACCAGGGAGAGCTCGAGTGTTTTATCACTAAGTGAACTATCCCTAGAGACGTCGCTTTTACAGATGTTGTGTGTTTCTGCTCCATTCGCCCCGGTTTTTGGCTGTTTGTGACCACTGCCGTCCTGCTACTTTCTTGAACGTCCCTGCCCGTCAGGTCTTCGGGCGCCCCGTTCTCCTTTTGCCTATTCTAACATCCCACATTAGGCCTTGCCATTGCTCAGGCGGTTAGTCGCCGACCTCCCACCGCGGAGACCCGTGTTCGATCCCGGGTCAGTCCATGTGGGATTTGTGGTGGACAAAGTGGCACTGGGACAAGTTTTTCCCCGAGTACTTAGGTTCTCCCCTGTCAGTATCATTCCACCGGTGCTCCATTACTAGGAAAAGGACAAAAAATAACAATCATCTTCACCTTCATCAGGGTTGCACAATAAGCCTCAAGGCAGCGTCTGCTGCGGGGCCCTTCACCACTAAAAAAAATCCCGCATTGATATAGCGCGTGCCCATCTGCACTGATCCGTTCTTGCCACACGGCCTTCCCATATCCACTTGACACTGTGAGCCACTGCCACGATGTCCTTCCCGTTTTTTCTCTGCCTTACTTCAGCATTCGTCACTCTGTCGCTCCATACATCTTGCAGTGTTCTGTGTTCCATCTTCCGCTGGCAAGTTTGGAACATACTCTTTTCCTTCTCTGTGAGTGATGATATTTGGGCGCCGTATAATGGGGCCGGGAATGCACAGGATTCCCGGACGGCTGTAGGCGGTGTTTACGAAGTGTAAAACGCCTTACGTGACGGCCATGTCCGTTAGATCGTCCGTCGGCCCATCTGTGACCTAGTATCAGCGACTAAACCGTTGGTTAGGTTGTCATGAAATTCATTGTAGGCGTCGTTTGAAAACGTCGAGGAAGCACCATTTTCGTGACAGTCGGCGCTGTGATAGTCGATTTGGATGAAATTCAGCGAAGGGATATCGGCAAATAATTTATCGAGTGATTGTGAGTTTTGTGAAAATTGGCGCAGAGAAAGCCGTACTTTACATATAGGTAGGTGTAACTGAATTTCTGTCTCTACGTTACACTTTCTCGTCTATTTGTGTTGAAATTCTGCGTAAGAGATTTGAACGTAGTTCTGTTTAGCTTTATGGCATTCGTCACTAGCCGGCTGGCAGGGGGTGTAATTCCTCTTAAGTCCAAGTAATGCATCACCAACGTCACTATGAATGTGCAAGAATAAGGAACAGTAGCTAAGAGACTGTGAGGTGGTGTTGGTGGTCTCAGTGTACTGCTGCTTTGTTAACACTAGGAGACGGCATGTGTTTCTGGAAACACGTCAAACACGTCCACAAAGTATCCTTTCTACGTGTTTCTTGACAACTTTTGAACGTCTGAAATATAATGTTGTATCATACTGATGCATGTCGTGTTCAGGAAATGTTTATGCCATTGTGTGACAGGCGTGCACGTATTTCATAAGGGCAGCGTTGTGTACATACGCAGTAATGGAATGTTTCATTTTAAATGCGGTACCACACACAGTGCAAGAGAAATCTAATTGTAATGGCCGTACTTGGAGACGTAATCTATGTCAACTGGTTGAGGGAACGGCAATATGTTCTGCGGGTTGCTTGGCCGTCTGTTTTGTATGATTGTGCTCTCTACAGTCTGTTGGTTTGTTTCGTAGAAACGACGCAGAGTCTGAGCTGGCCAAAGTAAATTATGAACGTTGTGTGGGTAACTTATTCTGTTTTCAAAGCAAAAACCAAGTGAAGTTGTCCCTGTACACGCCATGAAGGCGTATTAGGGGAGTAGAGGTATAGCTCCTCTCATTCGTAACGTCGATACTATATGGAAGTCAGTGGTCAACATCACGCCTCGGCCGCTTTAACGCGGGAAAGAACCGAGGTACCCACTGAATAGGATTTTGGATCGGCTGCATACCTATTCTGGACATCTTGGAGAAGAGAGAAATTCATTGCGTCTACCGGTATTGGAACCCTGGACCGTCTAGCCGATAGCCCAACTTCTGTACACAAACAGGCACGAATTCTAGGCTGTTTTGCAGATCAATTGTTACCCGTTACGCCGGGAAATTATTGGTTTCTTTGTAAATAATTTTGTAACTGAATCTATAGTAAGTAATAATACTCAAATTAACTTATACAATTATCCCTTCAAAGACGAAGCCTATCTGTTTTATATAAGGACTCAGTGCGTACCGCGCTGTAAACACTCTCCACTTCGGATATAAAAACCAGTCTCTTAATGTTTTATAAGGCAAAAGTCGCTGTTTGTTCTGAGATCCGTACAAAACACATAAACGCAATGTGGGCACCACGTAGAATTTTTTAATGGTAAACCTGGTGGTACGTAAAGTTACCGCTAGGCTTTAAAAGGTTAAAAAGAGATCGGGAGTGAAGTTCAGAAAATCATTCAGAAAACTAAATTTTTTTTGCTTATTTCTTTATGAGCCGTGACTGTCGTGCATAATAGCAAGGGTAAGAAATGGATTTCAAAATAAATTTTGCTTATTTTCTGTTAAGTATGTTGCATGGAACAGGAAACACAAGGAGCTGAACAGCTGTATGTTTCTATGTGCGTGGTACAGAACGTAGCCTGCATGTACTAGCTGTTCTGCCACAACCTTTGTGTGAATGATTCGACATCATGCAGGTTCAAATTCTGTCACGTAAGTAAATAAACACAAGAGGACAAGAATTCGTCTGCGTTTGCGTACTCTAATTCTTGAACCGTAAAATCTAAGGAGGGGACCGTAGTAAGTACGTTTCTTTCAATTCAGTTCAGTTAAGTGTTTAAATTCATCGACCATTAAGCGTACTGTGGAGATGTAACTTAGAAATCAGTCGAACGAAAGCCTAATGATCCAACACTAATTGTCTTGTACGTCTCGTAGGGTAATTTAATTCCGCTCCGATGTGGAAAAGACGTTAAAAAATTCACAGCGAGATTCTAATTCGAAACATTCACATTTTCCACTCCCTGCTGTTCCGAACTGCTTGCTTCGTTTCGTCTTACAGCTTAGTGCTACATGACTTCTTTAAGTGGGTCTTTATACATGCGTGAAGAAACTTGGAGGAAAGATGACAGTTCAGTTGCATAAGACGAGCGGGTTTAGCTGTGAGGTACTAGTTGCTGAAGTCTCTGTCATCGGGTCGGACATTTTGACTGAAGCGTCCTCGTACTTCCTGAGACGGACGTCATGCTACAGTGTTACAGGAGTTTACAAATTTATTCTTGCCATATATCCGCGCACTTCATTATCCATGGTAAACTTACACCACATTCAGATCTGTACGAACTTTGCAGTGCATACGTCGTCATTAAATTACAAGCCTTTCGTAATTGTGTATTAGCCATGCTTACCATCTTTCTTCATGCATTAGGATCACCTGTCTCTGGTTGTCTTTATTCTTATGTGTGTTGTACCTCGTTAGGATTCCTTTCTCCCAAACGGTTTTTATCCCAGAGTTGACTTTGTTGCTGTGTTTTTCTTTATTCCGTGTATGTGATGTACCTGGTATACGGATCTTTCCGCAGTCCGTTTGCATCGCCGCCATGTAGCGGAGTGGCTGTTGCCTTCTGAAACATAACTCTGCTCCATAAAGTTTGTTTTAAGTTTTCTTTTATATTAGCACATGGCCGGTTTTGTTCTGGCGATAGTAACTTTAGGCTGCATTACAGAGTTCAGATTCTTCGCAGTGAGTGCTGAATCTGGGACTCTTAGTGTAATTTAATATGCCCAAGGATGGACAGAAAGGGGAGCATGGGAATGGAGACTAATTGCTTTTCTTCTTTTTGCGTAGGAAATCCTCTTTTTTACTTAAGTTGAAAGGAAGCATTTATCGTTCTTTTTTGTGCTACAAGAACGCAGACTGTTGTCTGGATGGAACTGAGCAAGATTTAATTAACAAAATGAGTTAGCTCACGTCCTTAAGGCCCGTCTGTGGGTTGGATTTTGTAGGTTTTCATAACCCGTCGAATGCTGAACGTCTTTAAGCTACGAATGTCACTTTAAGTCGATGTGAAAAATGAGTATAAATGTTGAGTTGTATCTTTCTTCACCCCTTAAAATTACCGCAGTCATCGTCATCGTCGTCGTCATCAACATCAACATCAACACCATCATAATCATAATCATCCACATCCCCTAGTTCACAGCACCTTAGCTGGTTCTCAAAAGAGTACGGGTCTCTCTGACCAAGCACTGCTTATTCACTGTTCTGCCAAAAAATGTCTGACTGTACGGCAAGTAATAAGTATTACTCCTTTTTGCAGTAGAATATATAGAGCGGGGCGAAGATTAAACAGTTATAAACCTTTGTGTAATTTGTTGTGACTAATACCCGTTGTGGATAGTAAAAGGTGAAACAACCCTTATACAGGCCTGGACAGGCCCTTAGGGCTGCAGGAGATTGAGGCTGCCTGAAATTTCTAGACCGTCGGCACATGAAAGCGGCAAGGTTGGCAGCGCTGTAGTTAATACTAGTGGTATTATGTATGCTGTTTTATTTACCATATTATTATTATTATTATTATTATTATTATTACGAAAATTAATTACTTCTACGTAAACTCGTTTCATTGTTTCTTGACGAACACAGTATCTCTTGTCCGTTACTTTGGACCGGTTTCTTCACCATATGAAGTGTTATCTCGTTTGTCAAAAGGATAAGTCCTGGGGTCACGCCTTTTCACCATTTTTATTATTGATATGTGTCGCTTGGTCAAACCGCCTTTTCTTCTGTTTGAGATTCGAACCCAAGACCACCCGTTAAATGTAGAAGTCTGTGGTTATGCACAGATGATGAGCACTAGTTATCGATACCTGCGAGGAGGTGACGTGTTTTATGTTGCATAAGTAGTGAAGGCGAAACAGCTTGACCTTATGAACGTTTCGTTGTTTTGTTGTGTTGTGGCATTCTGTACGGTTATCGCTCATTACATTCTGTGAAACTCGTCGATTCTGCTATGTGATGGGCTCCGTAGTACAGAAATTGTAAAATTCTGAGTGAAATATTTAGTTTGATGTCGCAGATGGCGAATACCTAACAGAATTCGCTTCTGTTGTTGTACTCTAAGGCCATGCGGCTATTCTTTGAACTACACATGCGCGTATTCTGTTGTCAGCTGCCAATCTTTTATGAACCTACTTCGTGGAATGAAAATGAATTTGCAGCTGCTTTCGCCGCTGTGTGTATCTGCTTAGTAAGAACAGTTATGTGGAAGGGCAGGACTTTTGCCCGTTTTAAATTTTTATCTACTGGTGCGACCTAACTGGTCCGAACCGGCTCCACCGTATACCTAGGTATACATACGAATGTACAGAGCTTTTTTTAACAAAACGTTTTAAATCGTATACCATTAAAGTACACACTCTTTTTTATGTGTATTATATGCCCTGCAATATATATATTTCTTTTGCGTTTTTCTATCATTGTGTTTTCTCTAGGCGATCATTTATTCACATCAAAAATGGAAACAATAAAGGTTTTACACTGTATTATTCAAAGCTTACAATTAGTATGGGAACATGTATTTGTGTTGGACTGGTGGTGTCATCTCGTGGGCCCGCCGCAAACTAGTTCGTTCGGGTGCGGGTTGCCCCTGTCCGCCCAGGCAACCAAATCACCACCCCGCGTCGCAGTGTAACGCCAAGTGTGCAGGGGCAAGCAAGGCCATGCGGTGACCTAGCCTGGGTCAGAACGGGTCATTTTCCTTTTTTTAATTTTTTCATTTAATTGATTTTGATTTATGATGGTGTCCGCAGTGTGCGTGTTTTAGTACGATGAAACGGTTGCTAGTGGAAGAGCTATACAGTGAACGCCGACGGTTTGTTACCAGCTGTGTGATGATCGCCGGTGTCGTTGCGGCCTAGTCTGGAATCCTTGAACCATGTGACTGGAAAGTCCGCAGTGTTTTGTTGATTCACGCACAGTTGTTTTAAAATGTACGTAGCACGGTGTGTTCATACTGGCTTTCACTAGTCAGCAATGCTGCTGTTTGTGTTCTCATTTCACTTCAAATTCTTACGTACTTACATTATATTTATGTAATTTGTCTGTATAGTCACATTATTATACCGCACATCCCAAATTACGCTTATCCCCGTTTTTTTTCGTAAGGTCTTGTACGTGCATTCTTAAAATTACACATTGCTTATGTTTCCATCGGATAACATTTTGTAGTAAATATTGAATATTCGTACATTTTTTCGGGACTATTTAGGAAGTTAGTGTGCTGTCTGACATTAGGAAGTGTTTGTTTCGCCTTTCGTGGTGAGGGAGTCGAACTCAGGACATTAATGTTAAGCACTAAAACATCCCCAGTAACTGGACAATTATAACTTGACTGTTTTACACATGGCGGGTTGTGTCATTCATCCACTGGAATTCTAGATATAAATTTATAGGGACTCTTCATGATTTCGTTGTTTGTTATTTTTCCTTCCGTGAACAAATTACCTTTGTATCCATTAGGTTGTTGGTTATGGTAGTCTTAAAATTTTTGCTACGAACCGCACTCTGTGTGGAAACCCATTCGTACACTTAATGTTGTTTCTTCCGTGCACTGTCGATAACCAATTCACAACATTCAACCAACACAACACACAGTGTGCTTTCTTGTATATTGTATCTAAGGAAGAACACTGTGCATTTTATTGGTTGAGTGTTGCGAATCCATCAAAACGCCGCGATTTTGTGTGCTTTAGCAGTAAACAATAAATATGCATTGTGCCCACACCATGTATTTTTTGTATGTTTCTCGGAATAAGCAGTGATAATTTCCTTAAACGAAGGGTGCACGAATTTTTCAAATATCTATGCGCCACTTCCATATTCTAGACCCCAGAAGGGCGACATAGAGCACGTTCCGTACTGGGGGACCCACAGTTCAGGGCTGACCTGCCAGCCTCACTGTTATCTCCTGCTTTCTGCTCGTTGCATGTA
Source organism: Coptotermes formosanus (assembly GCA_013340265.1). Classification (NCBI taxonomy): domain Eukaryota; kingdom Metazoa; phylum Arthropoda; class Insecta; order Blattodea; family Rhinotermitidae; genus Coptotermes; species Coptotermes formosanus. The sequence continues at coordinate 31,022 of BLKM01002788.1, read as the reverse complement.
AACGGGAACACATTTTTATAGTAACAGAAGAACTGGAATAGTTGTGCTAAAGGTGCTAGTTGCTACCGTACAAAATGTAGCTGCCCGGGCAAGCAGGCGCCCGGGATTTGTGCACCACTGCCTTAAAAAATGTTAATCAGTCGATATTTGTAAAGGAGACGCGGCATATTTGGTGTAAGATGAAAACACACTTATTAAATGGCTATTGTTGAGGTGAGTGTCTATCGTCAGTAAGTGGGTACATGGTTATGTGTGAAAGTAATTTTTTGTAGTGCAGTGTGCGTAGGCGTACTGTCTGTGTCTCTGTGCAGCGACTGTTTATCTGTGTCATATACTGCGTAGAATCGTAACTATACACGTGCGTATTTATGGAGAGGTCATGTCGAGAAATAGCCTCAAAGTGTTCTGTATTTTTCTTCTATTCGATATTCATGCCCACGCCATGGCATGTGACATTTTCAGTCGCGTCTGTGTTTCCAAGGAATATTGAGCGGACTTTTCGAGATCGCAAATCGGTTACTGGCTTTGCGTCACTCCTCTCTTTTCCTGTCGGTTCCAACACTATCGAGCAACCTACATTCAAGCCCCCTACTACTTTGCAATTCCCAATTTTCCGTTGGTTCAAATATACCACAACTACACGACTTTGCATTGCTTCGACTTTACAACTATATTTACTTATCACATTCTTAGTCTTATTTTGTAAAGAGCAGCGAAGATTCCAAATTTGGAAATTCGTACCGTACCGAGGCATTTTAATTTGTGGCACTAATACCTTTGTGACATGCCGGGTCAGTTTGATATTACTTAATTGTGTTGTTTTTGTAAAGTATACCTATAGCTGGGCGTGAGGAGAGCATATTGTTTGTTGTTTAATTACACTTTAGTTACAATTGTTCTTCCCGTATGTTTCTTTTCCTTCTGTAACATCAATACGAATAATAACTGTACTTGATACTGCATTGTGATAAACCTCAGGTGATGTTTAGAGACAGTTACATACTGACGTTTGGGGTTTTCACTACGAAAAATGTGCCTTATGGATTTGTCATGTCTGCCAGTCCACACGCAACAATTTGAGAACCACTTTAACGACATTTCTTTAAATATGATATTAGGATTTGTACTAAATGTTATCCAAACATTTTGTGTACAAACACGTGCACAATTTTTAATTTTTAACGATATTTTGATGACACTCATCTTCTAGAGATGAGTGTACCGAAACGTTTAGTCGCAGTATGTGGTTCAGTGTTAGTTATCGTACTCTAGCCTGTTACAATCCAACAAGCGTGTGTTAATTAAAATTTAAAAAAAAAGTGCGTCGGTAAGTAATTCGGCCATTCGGCGTCATGGAATCACGTTATGCTCTAATGAAAGGTGGACTGCATACCTTTGCTTGATGTAGGCAGGGGTGTATATTTTAGTGTTACGTTGCGGATTTCAGAGGTGTTACTTTTAATGTACTTATCATAAAGCTCTGTGTTTTCGAGTGCAAATGAAGCACTACAACAAGCGGCTGTTGTGTTGCGTTCTTTCTTCCCAGTGCTATCACGGAAGGGTTTGTCTTAGAAGGTATCTCTTTTCTGACATATGAGAAGAAGATGAAATAACGGTGTTAGTTGAGTTGAAAGAAAAAGGGAAAGGTGTGGAGAAGTAGGGCGGCATGTTTTATGTTGCTGGAAAGTGGGGGAAGGGTTGCTAGAAGTGTGAGAGTAAGAGTTTTTAGAAGTCTGAAATTGGGGTGGCAGCTTAGCAAGATATCCTGCAATTATGTGCTAGTTTGTCGGTGGTATTGTGTACACTGCATCGTACATTGTTTGAAAGCTGCAGTAAAATCTTGTTTGATGTCTTACGGCCTGAAGATTGGAGCACCAAGCTCCTTTTAAATGTCGATAAGTGTTTAGCAATCTACACGGCGTCATATCCCAGAAGACGTAGCTCTTTATCAATACCCATGTGAGAACCTCAAAGTCTGGCATGAATATCAGTACCCCTTGAAATAAAGATAGCATAGAAGATTCTCATCGCGATGGTTTTTATAAATTGGACTAAAATAGGAAATCACATCTTGTTTGTCGCTAATAAATACAGCGTGAGTTTCACTTATATTTTGAACGTTTATACTGTATGTGTATTAACCCTTTAAAGACGAAGCGTATCTGTTTTATATAAGGACTCCGTGCGTACCGTGCTGTAAACACTCTCCACTTCGGTTATAAAAACCAGTCTCTTAATGTTCTATAAGGCAAAAGTTGCTGTTTGTTCTGAGATCCGTACAAAACACATAAACGCAATGTGGGCACCACGCAGAATTTTTTAATGTTAAACCTGGCGGTATGTAAAGTTACCGCTAGGCTTTAAAAGGTTAAAATGTCTTCTCAGCATTCGAAAGCAGCCACTTTTTTCAATGGCTCATGCTTTCACGTTCGTTAGTGTTGCTACTTTCAGCTTTACTAGCACGTGATTCCAGACGTGTGTCTCGAAGGCAGGAATTCAGGTGGCGAATTAATTGCTACGCCTTCGGTCTTCAGTTGTTTTGCTCTGCTTTGTTTATTACAGTTGCGTTATTATCGTGTTGGTAAGTGGTGTTTGGCAGGAGGACTCACGTAGTTTCATTACCAGCGCATGTGTAAGGCAGTGGTAAGTGCTGACTCTGCAGCTTGTAAATATTTTGGGATGGAGAGTAATGTGGGTGCTGGAACATTGCAAAGTGACAGAAATTTTAATCTAAATGTGCCCGTTTACTATAAGGTGGGAAAACTGCAGAATGCGCTTTGAATTTGAAGTCAGGGTCCACTGAATTGAACGTATAAACGCCTTCTGAGATGTCAAAGGCTTTATCCATCCACACATAAACCAAGTTCTTGTACGTAGGCCTGATGATGGTCCGTTTGGACCGAAACATGTAGCCTAATTTACAATAAGTTTATAATATATTCTGCTAGTTGCGAAGACTGTTGTCTCATTTCATTTTTTGATAAACATCACTACCGAGTTTGATCAGGAAAGAACAAATGCGTATGATTTCAGGCTTCCGCCGCTGTGTAAGTGAGATATTCATCTTTCTGAGATGTTACTCAGTGTAGATTGGTAGTTAGGCACCGACGTTTCAGGACAATCCATCCGCCCCGTCTTGCAGGGTTCAAGATGTTCGTCTTGGACTGCTTGACCCGTGAAGATGGGGGCCGATAGGTTGTTCCGAAACGTCGGTAACTAATTACCAATCTACACCGCGTAACATCCCATAAAGGTGAATATCACAACAAAGGTGTAGATGGGATCAAGTTGCCGTAACTTCTGAACGGAACGTTTGTTTGTAGCTTTATCGTGTACAAGCAGTTGGTTATGCGCCTCAAAGTCGTACAGTAGAGAGAAACAGCGTAGGACGGAGCCTTTTTTCAAACAGCAGTTAATTAAAGTGCCAGAGTGTCCGGCCGTTTAAGTTTCCGCCAACTGCCGACTATAACAGTGTTAATCCGAGTCCGGGCAACGTACAACGAAGGTTTGGTCACAAACTGTGTCAGCTTTAAAATGAAACAATGTATGGTACAACGTTAAACCATGTCGGCTTTTGTCTTACCAACGGCGTATCAACTATTCGAGTTATTGCAGGTCTACTGGCATGTGGCGGATGATGAACAGCGATGAGGTGTAAAGAACGACTGGGATTCATTTGTGGTTTGTTTAAGTAAGTGATGAATGGGAAAGGATGCTGAAGAAAGCGGTTATAGCATAGTTTAGTGTAGGCGTTTGATCGAAATATCTGGCTGGGGATTTGGAGAAAGTCATAAATAGGCTCTATGAGGATAGCCGACCGGATTTGAACCCGGGATATCCCGAATACGAAGCAGCAAATGACGACTTTTAGTTAGTGTGTCTATATACAAAATATTTCCATCTGTGTCTGTGTCACTAAGAATCTAATGATACGGTCATTCTGAATTGGGAAATTTCCCCAAGCAGCAGAATTGAACGTACGCGGTGTGATTTATATCTGAGGTTTTCATGTCTCATATATAAGTTCCAAGAGCGCCTCTCCTTATTCTTTGTACCAGACAAGTTCAAAGCTTCTCTTCTAAATCAATACGCTTAAACGCCATTACTGTGCCTCTGCAACTGATAGGATTCAGAGTCTCGTTTGTAGATTTTGGCGTTCGTACATTGCGATTCCGTATGTCCGAATTAATTTCCTAAGTGACTTGCCCATTCTGTTTCAGAAAAGCAACGACTGCTTCGTATCTGACGCTCTTTCAAGGCTCGGTAGCATCTTCAGTGTTTTGTACATAGTGCATGTGACACGGATTGTAAAAATCAACCAGACGTAATGTAAAAATTTGAAGGTAAAGGTATAGTTTACCCTAGAACAGGGCATGAAAGCGCAGGTGGGGAGTAGAGGTATAGCTCTACTCTTTCTTTAACCTCGGCCCTAGATCGGGGTGGGTGGTCAACGCCACGCCTCCGACCGCCTTATCCGCGGGAAAGAGACCCGGTACCCATTGTACAGGAGGATGGGTGGGTCCCAGGGCCGGTCTGGACGGGTTCGGAAAATCTCGCCCCGTCCGGGATTCGATCCCCGGACCGTCCAGCCAGTAGCGGGTCGCTGTAGCGACTACGCTGTCCCATCCCACGTAAAAATGGGGTAGTATTGGTGATTGACACAGTTCAAGCATTGAATTTCCAGAGCAAACATTTGATATACGGTTAATCTATTAACCCTTTAAAGACGAAGCGTATCTGTTTTATATAAGGACTCAGTGCGTACCGTGCTGTAAACACTCTCCACTTCGGTTATAAAAACCAGTCTCTTAATGTTCTATAAGGCAAAAGTTGCTGTTTGTTCTGAGATCCGTACAAAACACATAAACGCAATGTGGGCACCACGTAGAATTTTTTAATGTTAAACCTGGTGGTACGTAAAGTTACCGCTAGGCTTTAATAGGTTAACTGTGTGCATGCAGGCCTATGAAAGCGTGTATGTGTAGACCTGCCTAATCGTACATTAAGGGTGTTTGAGAAGTATTTGCCTAGGCAAATATTTGGATCTGAGAGGAGGGAAGAACAAAACGGTGGAGAAAGTTGCGTAGTGAAGAGATTCAGAATGTCGACTCTTCGCCAAGTATTGTTCTTTCACCCTGGCCCTCTACAGAGCTGTACGCCCGACGGTCTGTCGGTGCGCGTAAATGCAGCTTCACTTACAGCCGTAAGAAAACTACTGCCAACCCACCGCCGCTTTTCACGAAATTCACAATAACCGACCATAATTATTTTCAGGTCTTTTGTACTGAATGTCGCCCAAATCGGACAGTAGGGTATAAATACCGAAAGTGGGGTAAAAATTCTTTTACGCCCCTAAGGAAGTCTGAAAAACGTTTTAGACAATGATATTACATCGCTGACAGCGGACGGACGAACAGGCCGTCTTTGTCTGCAAATAAGGTATATTTTACTTTGTAAAGAACGTCTAGTAACTTGTCAATAATATAGGCACTGTTGCAAATAAATGCTCATAACCCCCCCCCCTTTAAAATTTTAATATCAGAAGCCTTTGTCATTAGGTCCTTTTTCGCATATGAGGACAGTTGCATGTCGTACCAAGCATATAGAAGGGACTGTTGTGTCAATTTCAGAGAAGCAGGTCGAATTGTAAAACGTTGTCGAAGCAGAACACAGTTTTGTGTTTAATCCTGCAGGTCCTAATTAAACTTTATGTATTTACCGTCTGAAGACGGCAATTCGTCTTGTTTCGCCATAGAAATTCACTCCTCACTTCACGGTGCCCGGAAGTGTGTCGCCAAGATTAACGGTTAGTGCTGCTAGAGAAATATCGCTGTTTATGCTGAGAGTCGTATGAGACGCACAGACTCAACTTTGCGTGCTACATGCTTTACCCATCTCATTGTCATTTATTTAACCATCCAGATAATAGTTTCAGGTGAAGTGTATCTGCAATTAAAAAACTCGCAAAATTAATGGCTTGATCTTATTGTTGATGACCTATTTCGTAGATGAATCTTACGCAATACAGTGAAGTTAGTATAGCAAACAGGTTTCTAATTAGTACACTATCGAACTGCGTGATGTGTGTCCCAGTATTTGTGATGCCTTGTGAAGGACAATGTACGTAGTGATGGTTCGTCAAAACCATCCATATGGTCACCCGTGAAAAATGAAAATCAGCGAGCGGAAATGTCTTTGAATTTATTCGTTAGTATCATCTCGCTCTCATTTTATGATTTCTCCGCCCATGCTCAACAGTGAATTGAAGAGAAAATTACATATTTTGTACACACCAGGCATTAGTTTTTCGACTGTTACGTGGTTTTAAATAGGCTTGCTGGAGGCAGTCACATTGGCTGTGGTAGACGCGGTCTGCCTTGTGGAGCGATGTGTGGCGATTACAAGTTTCGTCTGGGGGTCTAGGCAGCGTTTATTGACTTCTGTACATAGCGTCGATCACTGGGATTATTAGCGATCAGTGAACTGGAGAGAATGTGGAAGGAAGCGGACGTTGCCTAATTCGTGGTACTGTACTGACGTGACCTGAGAGACTGAGGTAAGCCGTGTAATGTCCGGTATCCGGGCAGGAATTTGAAACCGGATCTTCTAGGAAACGAAGGCGCGTTACTGATTCCACCGCTGTGTGTAATGGATTTGTCTTTTGTGAAACATTTGTGTGAGAATTTTTTTTTATAAAATGTGCATACAGGTGAGGCCTTGTCGCTGCTTTGTACATGGGGCATTGCCCAGTAATTCTATCAACTCATTGGAATTTGACGTTTATTGTTGTTATTATTATTATTATTGTTTCTTCCTGCAGTTGGGTTTTCACCCGGTGGCAGCAGTCTTACACCAGTACAGACACCACAGTACAATAACACATACATAAAAGGAACAGCACAAACTACAGTACACGTATTGGCAGTTCACCCACACAATACAATGTGCCTACACTAATACAATATACCTACACAAGTACAGTATACCTACACAAATACCATATACCCACACATTACAAAATACTTACACAAATACGATATACCCACAAAATACAATATACCTACCAAAATACAATACACCTACACAATTACAATTTACCCATACAAGTACAATATACCTACACAAATACAGTATACGTACACAAATGCAGTACGAATACAATATATCCCCACAACACAATATACGTACACAAATACAATATACTCACATAAACGCAATATACTTACACAAACACAATGCAAATGTAATATACTCACATAAACACGATATACCTACACAAATACAATACAAATACAATATACCCACATAAACACAATATACGTACACAAATACAATACAAATACAATACAAATACAATATACTCACATAAACACAATACACATACACAAATACAATACAAATACAATATACTCACATAAACACAATAGACATACACAAATACAATACAAATAGAATATACTCACATAAACACAATATACGTACACAAATACAATACAAATACAATATACTCACATAAACTAAATATACGTACAAATACATTACAATACTGTATACCCGTACAAATGCAATGTAATATTCCCACACAAATACAATATACCCACACACACACGTTTCAGAACACCTTCACATCACTTCACTTATTTACACATTACACTTCACATCACTTCGTTTATGTACATACACACTACACTACACTTCACATCACTTCACTTATTTACACACTAACTTCACTTCACATCACTTCACTTATTTACGCACAACACTTCATTTCACGTCATTTCACTTATATGCACGCAAAACCCCACTTGAATTCCCTTTGCTTGTAACTACCTTCTTAACTCTCTTCCTAAAATGCTTAATTTACAGGGGAAAGACGCCAGTAAGTCTGCAGGCAGTTGGTTCCAGCTTTTAATGGTCCTATTTACGAACGAATATTTACCAACATCTGTTCTTTGTTTTCTAGTCCTGATTTTCCTGTTATGATCGTCCCCACTCAGGTAGCATGGTTTTAGAAGTCTGTCCCCTATCGCTTTCCAAGCCGGCCCCCCCCCCCCCGTGTATGCCTTGAACAGAGCGCATATTCTTGCTATCATTCTGCGCTGTGGCAATGTTTCCCAGCCCGTCTCATTTGTATTAGTTCCAAATTTAGCCGCTCTTTTTTGTACGCGATTTAAAGCGCTTACCTAGCCTTCCCTGTATGGGTCCCAACACACCGCCCCATACTCAAGTATCGGTCTCACTAGGGCCGTATAAACTAGACGTTTCGTATTATTGTTACCCTTTTTAAGTATCCGCATTATGAAATGAAGAGCCTTCCATGCCTTTCGTACCGTATAATTTACACGATCTGCCCAGTTTAGATCACTGCGTATAATTATTCCTAAATATTTAAAGCTATTTGCCTCCGAAATTAATTGATCCCCAAAATAATACCTTATTCGTTCCTTCACCCTAGCCTTTGTGGTGCTTACCGCTTTACTTTTACCTAGATTTATCTTCATTTCATTTTCTAAAGCCCATTCCCCTAATTTATTTAGGTCCTTTTGTAATTTATCAATGTCACTACTGTCATTTATTTTCCTGTATATTATGCAGTCATCTGCGAATAGCCGTATATTAGACTCAGTGTTCCTCCAAATATCATTCACATAAGCAAGGAAGAGTAGAGGACCCAATACGCTCCCTTGCGGCACTCCTGAGGTTACTCTGGCTTCCTCAGATAGTTGCCCGTCTACTCTAACTCTCTGCGAACGTCCTAAGAGAAATTCCTTAACCCATACAACTACCCTCAAATCCACTCCGGTTTCCGCAATTTTCGTAAGTAGCCTATCATGGGGAACTAGATCGAAGGCCTTTGAAAAATCTATTACTATCGCGTCTGTCCTGACTCCCTCGTCCAGTGCATCAGCAATGTCGTGACAAACCGTAACTATTTGACTTTCGCATGAGTAACCAGGTCTAAAACCATGCTGACCCTCATACAACCACCCACTCGTTTCCCAGACGTTTCTTAGGTACCCTGCTATAATGTGCTCCATTTGTTTGCAAACCACCGAGGTTAAACTGACCGGTCTGTAATTACCAACTACCGATCGGTCTCCACCTTTGTAAATGAGGACCACTATAGCTTTTTTCCAGTCACTTGGAATAGAATTATTGTTCATCGTTATATCCAGCAGTCTCGCGAGGTATGACTTCTGTGTTTATTAAATATTGAAACAGATTTGGTAACAGTTTACCTCCTGTCTCGTTTAGATTCCACAGTGCCTGCTTGTATCCACGCTTTGCTTGCCACATAGTATTTCGGTTTTGTGTCAGATTGAACTGCAGGTGCCTGTTAGGTAACATGGTTTCATTGACACGTTTCATAAAACATTAGATTGTTAGTGACATTTTATAGTGTCGTATCGTGTTTGTTGTGGCTGAGAGTGGTAGTATCAGCTTGTGCGTTATTTCTGATAGTCGCAATGTTTGCAGCTGAGATGTGCAGGATTGTGTTCAGTTTTTAAGGCATACTTTCGAGGACGGTATATATAGTGGGCAGTACTGCCGTGATAACAGTAAAAAGTGGAAATTACTCGAGTTTTATAAAGTAATGCCGTTAGTTCGCTGTTATAGCGATGCGAAACGTAGGTGCAAAGGAAAAAGGAAGCTTGAAACATGAATTCGGGCAGTAATAGGCGGCTTCTTAAAGCTGCCTCGCTGCAGTATTTCAAGAAAGCGGCACCGGCATCAGTAACTGTCTTTATCCCTACAAGTTTTTAAATATGGATATAATTTTCCCGTCCTCTTTCCTGCAAGCCATCAGTTTATTGTATCGTGATAGTGCCTGTTACTTGTACTCGTCCGAATTTCGGACAAGCGAGTTATTCTGAACGAGTTATTTGCCCAAGGTTTTTCTTCCTCAATCCATCCAAGTGAATGTGATAAACCTTTTTAAATAATCCAGGATTATTTCCTGTTTTAACCTTTTAAATTCTCTTTCGTAATCGCCTGCCCATAAAACGCGGCCGACTAGTTGTTTTAGACACCAGAGGAATAAATCCCGATTTATAGGGAGCGGAACCGTAGCTATGGTCCCTCAGTGGCGGGTTGAGTTTTCGCTACCTGTAGCATTACCAGTAGCAAGCAGTGCTGTGTGCTCAGAGCTTTGGCAGTGAATCACAGTAGCTATGACTCTTCCACACGCGTGTAGTGTTGTACTGCTGTCATATGGCTCACAGCTGTGGTTTTGGGTTTAACGGTAGCTATAGCTATGCCAGTAGCAGTGTTGTACACCTCTGTATATCTGAGGGCTGTGATGAGTTGCGCAGCTGGTTGCCACTGACAAGCATTGTTGTCTCCTGCTTGGGCAGCTCAGAGCTGAGGTTTCGCGCCTTGACACATCTATCAGTTTGTGAAATTAATTCTGAGATTGTAAAACAAGGGAAGGTTAATACGTTACCCTTTGGAGTAAGTCGCCAATTCCGTGGGGCAGAGTCCGTGCGGAGCTGATCGTCTCTTAGTCAAGAATTTCTCTGCCTTTTGTAGAACCCCACGACCTCATTACGGTGGTCATAACATACCACCTAGTCATAGGTTTTGTGTAATATGCCGTAAAATTCTGGTCTTCTGCTGTGCCTTCTATTCTGTCGCCCAGCCGCCAAGCTGGAGGACAGTCTCTGTCGTCTGCAAACGATAGCTTATTCAATATATTCCCAGCTTCTGTCCCTGCCTGAAGGTTGTCTCCTCCATCTGTGACGCGGGGACTCACAGCACCGTTGTGACGGAGACTTCCTACCTCAGGAGCATCTTTTGTCATACTTGTTTTGCTTGAAATGGTGTATTAAACTTAAAAAGTGACACTGGAGTGTGAAATTTGTTGTCTGCATATTTGTGACAATCTGCGACTTTCCTGGCACCGCCACTGTTATATTAAAAGTGCCTTAAACCACACGCCTGTCTTCCAGAGTAATATTGGGTGTGTCTGTGACTGGCATTATAATTTGGCAACTGACGGGACCAAACTGAGCGTCTAAAATACAATAATTACTGGTACGACTGGTGCGTATATTCCTGGAATGGCATTAAACTCATAATGGAGTTAAATCAATTGGAAATTCCTTCTCTAAATTGCAGAGTTAATTATTATAGGTAGAGTAAATAAATGTATCTGCATCAAAAGGGATTGTGGGTGAATTTATTGACATTCAACACGATTTTGCTAAATAAATGTGTTTATTAACCCTTTAAAGACGAAGCGTATCTGTTTTGTGTAAGGACTCAGTGCCTACCGCGCAGTAAACACTCTCCACTTCGGTTATAAAAACCAGTCTCTTAATGTTTTATACGGCAAAAGTTGCTGTTTGTTCTGAGATCCGTACAAAACACATAAACGCAATGTGGGCACCACGTAGAATTTTTTAATGTTAAACCTGGTGGTACGTAAAGTTACCGCTAGGCTTTAAAAGGTTAATAGGCCCTGTGCATAAGTACTTTCTGTTTGAAATTTCGGTACCAGACCAGCTACATTAATGCTGTAGATCAGATATGGCTAATCAGCCTGAGTGTGTGCTCCATAAATACTAGAGATTTATAAAAAAGGCGTGTAGCATGGCCATAAAATTGTTGAGCAGCGAGAAAGGGTTTCTGGAGCTGGGGGACAGTTTGACGTAGGATTTTTAAGTCCAGCTTATATTGCTTTTAATTTAGCTTAAGTAAATAATTTATAAAAGGGACATATTTTGCATAAGTATTATATTATAAGTAGTAACAGAATTGTAGACTGCGGCAGTGCCACAAAAAATTTTAATAATAAATATTAATACTAGCAGTGTTCTTTCTGTGCAACGGATGAAGGATTAGTACTACTTTGCTGCTGTCTATTTGCAGCGACTTTCGTTTGCGTGTGAAATATGTCGTCGCATCAGTTAAGCTTACGTGCCAGCCAGACTCGTTTCACCAGTTCATTCCCGCGTGTCGCAGGTTGGACATTCTTACCGTGGGCTGCGTCACCGTGAGACAGGTAAAGCTGAGACAGGCCTTACGCACTAACCCACGAAGACATGTGGGAGCAGTAGAGCCCAAGCTGGACTGGTCATATTAAGCTTGTCTGTGCATGGAATTGAGAATTAATAAATACTCTCCGGTCGTCTTACCCCAGAGGAAAGACACGCAGGTACCCACAGGACGTAAGACCGTGTGTGCCTTAAGCCTGGTCTTGACTCAGCGGCAAAGGAAATCACCCCTGCCGTTGCTGGAAACCGAACCGCAGCCATTTTACCGACTGAGCTATTGTGGCTTATGTATACGTAAACATACGACGGGATCTTGATCTGTCTACATATAATATACAGGTGTCCGTATCCTGTGTGGTAGATAGCCTTGACTTCTAGTGACTGATTATTATTTTGGGTGGTGACTATTTGCGTGACTAACTTTTTATTTATTTATTTTACTTGTTGTGATTGATCAGATCTTGCGTAGGAACTGGCTTGTAAAACACGTTATTGAAGGAAAGATAATAAGGGACAGCAAGACGAGGAAGAAGACGTAAGCAGCTGCTGTATGACCTTAAGGAAACGACAAGATAGTGGAAATTTAAAGAGAAAGCACTAGATCGCACTGTGTAGAGAATTCGCTGTGGAAGAGGCTATGGACCTGTCTTAAGACGGACTACATGGTAATGTGAGAAGTATTTTGAGTCCTTGCGGAGCGATGCGAAAATAATTCAGGCACAATGCGGGTGGTTGGGCTTTCTTAAACTAATTTATGGAAGTGAGGGGTAGGGACGCAGTATCGTAAAAACATGTGCATTAATGTGCGAGTGTAAAGTTTTGTTATAAAGTGTGTATTTATACATGTCAGTAAGTTTCATGAAATATAATCTGAGATTTTACTGCACCGTGGACAGGGTTTGGATTCAAATACGAAACGTACATCACATTGAGAAAGAATCGTCTATTCCCGTGAAGAAAAGCACTTGGCCACTTTTATGTGTCTCAGCTTTCAAGATCCCCAGATACTGTATTACGTGTGGAGGAAGTTTTCCAACTTCGGGAATAAAAATGTTAAGTTCTCTCAATAAAATTAGTCTCTCTCACTAACGACGAAGTGGTAATGGTTGGGAGGGTGGGCGATTGTATTTTAGCTCCGAGTACTGGTAGAACAACTCATATTTACATGAACAACTTTTCTTGAAATGTAGGATTAGTAATTTGTCTTTACTGAAATTTTGGGTATAAGATGTTATTTTTGGATACGAAAGAGCCTGAAGATGGCTTCATAAAAGCCGAAACCTTGGTTGCTATGAAATAAATATCAAATTTAGAGGAAGTGGTGGCGACTGATTATTTCGTTGTGAAAGAACCCTGTATTAAGACGCCAAATGGGATGACGAACATAAAGTTTAAAAAAAAGTGTATTTTTGGTGTGTTAGGACATCTTTGTGAGTTGAATACTGAATTTTTGTGCAGTTGAACTAAAAACCGTCGATTAAGCCAATCAAAAGATGGATTGGTTGATGGAATCGGATCCGTTTATGACTGAAGACAAGTGGCTCGTCTTTTATCGTGTGCATGTGACGTGCTGGTGCTGACCCAGGTCATTCGCCACTGTCAAGGGAAGACCGTAATGGTTTATAGACCAGCTGGATTTGACAGAAAATATGTGACTTCTTGGCTTTGCTTGCTCCGTAGTGCATTTTTCCAGTCGAAGAATGTAATGATTAGAAGATATGGGTTAAATCGTGGTATCCGTTGTTGGCAGACGAGGAGGTCAGGACTGTAAAAAAAAAAACAAGGATGTACAAAGCAGATTGGAAACATTCTTTAATACTTGTATAGGCCCGTTACTTTATGGTGAAAGGCGAGTTTCGACTGCATAAAATTCAACTCTTACAAATATGGCTTTTACGATGTATGTGTGTGTGTGTGTGTGTGTGTGTGTGTGTGTGTCACAGGGAAAAGATGGAGCGGTATATATACTGAGAAGGGGGCGGGACCCGGCAGACCTAGGCATAGATGGGAGGACAATATTAAAATTGATCTTCAAGAAGTGGAATGGATGGCATGGACTGGATTGATTTGGCTCAGGATAGGGAGAGATGGCAGACGCTTGTGAATCCGGTAACGAACCTTCGGGTTCCATAAAATTCAGGGAATTTTTTGACTAGCTAAGGATGTGTTAGCTTCTCAGGAAGGACTCTGCTGTATGTAGTTAGTGAGTTATTTGTGAGGGCGGGAGGACGAAGTGGAGAGTTCCGTTGCTGATGATCTACGATTCGAACAATAAGACGGGTGGGAGACTGTTTGTGGCGCCGAGAAACTGAATGACGCTGTGTTGTCGGATCAATTTAATGGGACTCTTCTGAGACTGACATCTGTAGCTTTTGTACCGGAAGCATAGAATGAGGAGAATTCAACGAACACGTAAGCGTCGTGGTCAATTCCCATTCTACTAATGCATTAGAATTAAAAATATGCACAGCCAAACAACACATTGTGTATTTTAATGTTGTACATACCGTGCATTGTCCTGTAGTTATTCACTAATGTAGCAAAACCAACTAAATGCACTTTTGCACTGATTTCCACTTAGTCAGCACTACCGCCTATATGTTTCGGCACCCCATGGTGCGATCTTCAGGGAGTGCCGCTTGTATGCTGTTCGCTGCTGGCCCTTGATTGAGTTCCGTTGCTTGGTCTTCAGGCACACAGGAGGTGTAAATACGGCACCCTCACGAGGAACGAACTCTGAACCTTTTATTATCTAAACGTCTTCTAACATTTTAAAGAGTGTTTATCATTTTAGCACTTCATATCAAGAGGAAGCGACACATAAAAACGGCGGCAAAGAGGCCGAAGACCAGACAACGGAACTCAATCAAGGGCCAGCAGTAAACAGCATACAAGTGGCACTCCCTGAAGATCGCACAATGGGGTGCCGAAACATGTAGGAAGTGATGACTAAGTGGAAATTAGTGCAAAAATGCATTTAGTTGGTTTTGCTACACCAGTGAATAGGCCTAACGTACTGTGTAGTTACTAGACGGATTGTGAGTGATGTATGTATTTACTTAACAACCCTGTCAATGAGATCTGCGTTCTTCCGAGATATTACACAGCGTTGAGTGGTAATTCTGTACCGACGTTTCGGGACACCCTATCTGTCCAATCTTCAAGGGTCAAATTCAAGGTTCCTAGACTTTTTGACCCTTGAAGATGAAACTGATATGTTGTCCCGAAACGTCGGTACAGAACTTCCACTCAACGCTGCGTAGTATTCCGGAAGAGTGCAGATCTCCTCTACATCGTGGCGGAAGCCTAAAATCACACAACCCGCTCAACATATGAGGCCGTAGTGGCGTCGAATGAGTAGATGATATATGCATAATGAATTGGAAATGGTATGAGAGTAGGCGATTGTGGTGTAATGTAAGGTATTCTTCCATAATTTGGCTTGTAGGACTTAGTTACGAGGTGATAAACCGCTGGCAGATCGGAAGACATTCGTATCGTCGTTTTATGTGTTGAGTTCCCAAATAGTATTCAGGGATGCTACCTACTGTACGGCAACGTTTGGTTAACTTGACTGGTTGCGTAATACTGCACGAGACTATGCCACTAAATCTCTGTGTAAATAACGTTTTCTTCCGAACAGATCTACATCCCCGCTGCTGCTACATTCTATCACTGTCGAAATCTGTGCTCATTCTCAACCTCATATACTGCTACTATATCTTAGGTTTCTTCTTGCGCGAGACACAGGCAAGCTATTTTACTTGAATCTCAAATAAAATGTTATTGATTTTTAACAGAAACTGATTGTCGTACCGAAACGTTGTACTGTTTAGATACAATAAGATAAATAGTGGTGTGATTTGGATAGATTCACAACGTTACATGTCCGTTCCATCAGTGATAAGACCCTGTTCAACAGTGTTGGATGAAAGAATTCTGTTTGTGTGTGACAGTAATTGGTTTATGTTGGTAATAGTCATAAACGGGATCGGAAGAGAATGTTTTCTGAATGGATAATGGCCACACACTGATGAGTGCTGCTGTGCTACTGTGAGGGTTTAGCTACAGCAATAAAGAGCGGCCGCAAGGATCTGTTGTAAAGGCAACTCAAGTTATGGATTTTGTAACGCTGCTGTCTCTGTTGGGAACCATATGGCTTGGAGTTACTACCGAAATTGGGAACGGTCGTTATGTATGAGGTTGCGACTGCCGGGGAAGTATCTCAGTGTCAGAGACGCATCTGCTGACCGCCTGTTTTTGTTATCTTTCTGTAGAATTTAATTTACATTCATATCACGGCCTACGGATGTATGACACTGTGTAGTCTGGAGCTAGGAAATGCACTGCTTACATCATGCGGTAACATCTTCGCTGAAGATGGAAGCCGTATGTTTATCCGAAACTTTGCTGGCCATTTAGCAGACTGTACGGTGTCAGTGACCCAAAAAACCTCCGCTAAATTTTGTCCTTTATATGATTCATCTTCTAAACCGCCAGATGAATTTAGATTAAATTTGGCGGTCGCACCAGTTGCGTAATTTAACTTGCTAGGGGTTGAATTTAGCAATTAAAGTACGTGACCCTGAAACAATGTTTTTGTCATATTTCTCAGACATAGGCCTATAATGCAGTAAATGAACACCAAGGCTGATGAGATTCTAGCTGATTAAACCCACTGAGGAGGCTCCTTCTTCAGAATCTTGTAGTTCCTCACCTACTCAACAAAATCACCGCATAGTTTGTGGTCAGAATATTCATTGCCGTGCTCACAGGAACCCGTCACTTATTCCTACCCTAAGCCATACTAATCCACTCCACGTCCTTCCATTCCATATCTATAAGATGCGATTTGGTATTCTGTCATGTACGCCTAGGTCCTTGAAGCGGTGCCTTTGTGCAAGGTGAGACACATGGGAATATGCTGGTAAATAACGCATTTCGTATCGACGTATACCACAGCGACCGTGTGGTGTGAAACAGCTATGGAATGGCACACAGCATTGTCCCTCTTTTATTTTTCCGTTTACCACATTCCGAATCGCACTGGGTATATGCATTCCTTCACAATACAGTGGCATTTGTGGATTCAGGAATGTGGCGCCCGTGAACGTTGTTTTGTAATTGCTCGTCACTCCAGACACGCCTCATTCTCTGGCATTCATGTATTTTATATATTGTGTATCAGGAATGAGAAGATTAGAAACGTTTGGATTAACTAGGGGACTGACAGTGACCAGTATTTTGGCAATGTGCAGAAATACATAAATTTTTCTCTGCAAGTGTGTAATGCGTTAGCGTCTCGAGATGTCTTCAGACGTTTTGACAGAGGACAGGGTTCTGGCTGCTTTGCTTGTCAGTTCGAAGGGCGATCCCTCCATGTTCAGAGTCGCCCTGAATGTTGAGATCGCACGTTGCAAGATTATACAGTATCACAGCCAAGACTTACCACATTCTGGGAAAATTTAAACGTTTGATATTTGCGCTGTTCTGGGATGTTGCGCAGTGTTGAGTGGTAATTCTGTACCGACGCTTCTGGACAGTGTATCGGTCCTGTCTTAAAGGGTATCATGTACGTCGCGGCAGAAGCCTGAAATTACGCATTTAAGTGTTTATTTAGAGAATATGTGCCTATAAGATTATCAGTTTTTCATCCACGTTATCCTGTACTGTAGTTTCATAATTGTGTCATGTAAATGCGATTTAGTGACCCACAATCTTTAAAAAAATGTTTGTATAATATGACTACAGTTCCGGGTGGTTCACTGTGCTGTTTAACCCTTTGAAGACGAAAAGCATTGTGTCTAATATAAAGACTCAGGGCTTGCCGCGCAGTAAACACTCTCCACGTCAGTTTAACAAGCCAATCATTCGATGACATGTAAGGTAAAAGTTGCAGATTGTTCCCAGATAAGTACAAAATACATAAACGCAATGTGAGCACCATGGAGAATTGATTAAAGTTAAGCCTGATAGGACGTAACGTCACCGCTAGGCTTTAAAAGGTTAAATCATCGCTTACCGCCATGGATGATGATTCACTGCATATATCTGCTATGTACATCATCCACAGCACTACACTGCACGAACTACTACTTTTTACTTTCTAATATTTTATAACTATCCATACGATACTCTTTTAACTGTGGATTTAACCAAAATTGTGTGACCTTCTAACTGTGGATTGATACCGACACATTATGCTCGCAACTGTGTTCATGTTCTTACAGCTCTGCAGGTGGGCACATGGGTCGCCGAAACATGTCAGTGGTTACTATGTTATAGCATTACATTCATACACTCAAGGGCATTTGTTTTTATAGACATGAATGCATTTGTTTGTTGGTCAAGTGAATTTTTTTTGTCAGATACGAATATTTTCCTGTCCAATAATTCATATACTCATTGACTTTCTATAGACTGACACGTCTTTAATTAAATTTACGTAATTATGTTGTTTTATGTTGGTGTCTAAATAATTAAGTCATTGTTGAGGAAATTGGTTTAAATGTGAAGTTCTTTAGTCGATTACATCTTTATTCGGAATGCTAATTGTATTTCTTCATTTCCCCTTTTCTCACACTGCAATATAAAAACAGAGTGGGAACTGGAATTACTCTTTCCCTTCTGCACTCTGATGGATTACGCGTTCTGACGTCTTAATGTAAGAATAACACGTTTCTTTTTAATCTTGGCGGTCACAGAAACCACAAAAATGAAAACTTTATAGAGGCTGCGTAATCCTCCTCTAGTGAAGTGCCAATCTAATTTCTCAGTAGCTGCAAGTTGTACCTCATTCTGCTGAATGGTAACGTGAACGCTTCTGGGGAAGGAGATTAATTTTGTATAAAGGAAGTCTTTCCTTTGCGGAATCATCCCATTCCCTTCCTAGGGTAAATCTGCTTGATGAAATTTTCAAACAGACTCAGTTGCTGCAAAGTTTGCAAATAGGCTTCCCTGATTCCCTGTACCTAGAAACTTTTCTCCCCCCCCCCCCCCCCAATACTTATCCGTGGTTCGATTTGTCTGCTCATTACCGTGTTCTTCATGTAGTCTCAAGAAGATTATATTCACAACAGGTGAGTAGACTTCACATGCACACAAGTAATATTCGAACCTCAGTTATTATGTTGTCTACCCTTTGGTCTTCCAAATACATATCTGATTGAAATTACTGTGCCGATACTAAAATGCATGGGACTAACTTATTTTTGCCCACAGTTAGTTGTGAATCTTATACTGTGTGTCCTTCCGGCTCATCAGTTAACCTTTTAAAGCCTCGCGGTAACTTTACATACGACCAGGTTTAACATTAAAAGATTCTACGTGGTGCCCACATTGCGTTTATGTGTTTTGTACGGATCTCAGAACAAACAGCAACTTGTGCCTTATAAAACATTAAGAGACTGGTTTTTATAACCGAAGTGGAGAGTGTTTACAGCGCGGTACCCACTGAGTCCTTATATAAAACAGATACGCTTCGTCTCTAAAGGGGTGGTCACGGATTTTTTCCTTGCGTTGAGTGCTTTGAGTGCCCCTTTACTTCATCTGTGTTGGCCGTTGTCGCAGTTGAGTTATCAATGTTCGATATTAGAAACGTTTTATTTTACTTTTCTTGCTTTTGCCTCCCACCCTTTCAAAGTTCTCCTGGTAGTCATCATCCCCTCTACATCACTACGAAATTTACATCATTCCTTGGCTTCGGGGTACTGTTCAAGTTCACTGAAGAGGAAGGATTCGGACAGGTATGTTCTGTTCTGTAGGGCAGTGAAATAAAAATCATGCATTTTGTTGAATTCCACTGAAAATACCAGTAACACTTCCAGTGATTTCAGGCCCCCACCGCGATGTTGATGATGTCTGCGCTCTTGTGGGGTATTACGCAGCGTCGAGTGGTAATCCTTTACTGACGTTTCGGGACAACCTGTCGGTCCCATCTGCAAGGTTCAAGAAGTCTAAGAATAAAAAGAGTCCAAGAAGAAACATCTTCTTGACCCTTGAAGACGGGACGGATACGTTGTCCCGAAACTTCGGTAAAGGATTGCCATTCGACGCTGCGTAACATCGCAGAAGGGCGCAGATCTGATCAGAAGCACGTCATTACTGCATTTTAGGTTAATTATTGTTTAATTTATTCTAAGTATTATCACGTTTGCTGTTGGATAATATTACATTCCTTGACGTCAACTGAACGTTTTCAAAAGCATTAAGCCATATTATTTGTTGTGCAATGCTGTCAGCTTTATTCTTGTGACATGAATTCTCTTTGCTGAAGGTTCGGAGTCTGATCTTCACGGGTTGGTAAACAAAGTGAACTTTTAACGGCAAACTAAACTGTACGATTTGCAAATGTGCCAGAGACAGCGCCACACGCAATTCGCAAGGACGTTTCAGTAAGCCTTAAACAGGAGACGTTACAGTAGCTGCTGCGGGGAAGTCGTGTGTGAGTGTGCGCTAATTTATTCTGTTTGTCAAAGGTGGGGTCCATTACTACGACTGTAGTTAACGTTCGAAGACTGAACTGAGCCGCAGTTATTACGTCGTTACTTATAACGGAAGTGTAACGGTTAGTCGTTATTATTGTATGTATAAACTGGCTTAATTGTTAGAGTGGAGGGAGGCTAATGGCACGTTGTTGCGCGGTGGAGACATGAATAGTGAGCAGACCAGAGCGTGCATATGTACAGGGTGTTCATTCAGAGTTTCTATAAGCTCCGTGTGCGAGATGGACTTGATCATTTAGTAGACATCTAGCACCGTGGACGGCCAGAAGTGTTTACCATTGACATCCAAGGACACCGACTGTTTTTTTGTTCGGTTAACTGAATTCAGTGCGGTGTTTTGATCAAGCAAAATTGGTTTTACTTTTGGACAAACGATCCTTGTTGTAGAACACTATTTTGCTAGCAGATCGTTTGTATTGTTTAGGGGTAGGACTATTCTTGGTCATGTACTGAATTGTGTGTATTAAGAATGATGTATGATTCCATACACAGTTACACTGTATTCTGAAGTCGGTTTGAATTTTAGAATGAACACTCTGTACACACACACACACACACACACGCGCGCACATACACCAAAGTAAATGTGCGTTTCGGCTGTGTATGAAATTTCTGCGAAATATTACACACTCACCTTCTGGGTTAACATCTGCATAGCTGCACTTTCTCCGAGTGACAGATTGCTCATAAGAAAACTGGCATTAAAACACATGATGCAGATTTAACGTCTCTAAAGTTCCTTCCCTCCCTATTTTAGTTGATCATTCAAACGTCTGTTCTTCCGTTTGTCTTTCGTTCGTCACACATCTACCCTGTTCAAAGGAATCCAAATGCGAGTACGTATAATTGGAATCAGTGGGTAGATTTTGAATTGGCGCATATGAATGCGTGTAATTGTAATAAATATGTGCAATTAAAATCGGTACGTATAATTGGAATCGGTGCGTATAATTGGAATCTGTACGTATAATTGGAGTCTGTACGTATAATTGGAATCGGTGTGTGGAATGATAAACAGTACAAATAATTAGAATCAATATATGTAATTCAGATCAGTTCATGCAGTGGGGGATTAGACTCTTTGCGTATAATTATAATCAATGTGTGTAGTTAGAACGAATTGTTAATACGGTAACGAACTCGATGTAAATGGACCACAATAGTATCATCTGAGGAAGGACGTGTTACCAACTTATTCGTACCTGTCTTTGGAATTTTTATTTCTTTTGTCCTTAAAAGCGAATTTCGAAATGCGAAGGGAAACGTTTCGGACAAGCTTAATTCCGGCTGTGTGGAACAGTTTTAATTCTTCACTTTGTAGTTTTGCCTGCTGTGACCCCGTGTAGTCTGGTATACATGGTTACCAGTGTCTCGGAATATCTTGTGGGCTCTATGTTCAGTGCTGTGCGATCCTTTAATCTCGTTGTAACAGGATTAGACCAGGTGGTCTACCCATAATGCCGTTACTGATGACCTCGACCGGGCTTTGTTCGTAGAGCCTGTGCCAGCTGTCACATTCTTGCCAAATGCCGAAGTAAACTGAAATGGCAGAAATGGACGCAAGCACAAGTCTTCTTTCGTAGAATGAAAAGTCAAGTCTGCAGAAACTTATTTGTTTCCCTTTGAGAATATCACTGAAAGATCTCCATTTCGAATGAAATTCTCCTTTTTTTTATGCGCTGCGCGGTTGGTCTGTCTTCCTGTGAACGAACATTGCTTTTCCCGATCACGTATTTTAAATTTTCTGCGCTTCAACCATGTCTGTTTTATCGCTGCGAGTGGGAGTAAAGGCCACTAGATTTAGGGGCTTAAAGGTGTGACTTGGATAGCCATTCTTGTTTGGAGCTTGTTTACGTGTTATCTATAAAAGCCAGTTTGATCTGTGTGTGTGTGTGTGTGTGTGTGTGTTTGTTTGTATTATATATGTTTATGTATGTATTATGTATGTGTATGTATGTATGTATGTATGTATATATGTATGTATGTATGTATGTATGTATATATGTATATATGTATATATGTTTTGTATGTGTGTGTATGTATGTATGTATGTGTATGTATGTACGTATGTGTGTGTCTATGTATCTATGTTTGTATGTGTGTGTGTGTATGTATGTATGTATGTATGTGTATGTACGTATGTGTGTGTCTATGTATCTATGTTTGTATGTGTGTGTATGTATGTATGTATGTATGTATGTATGTATGTATGTATGTATGTATATATGTTTTGTATGTGTGTGTATGTATGTATGTATGTATGTACGTACGTACGTATGTGTGTGTGTGTGTATGTATGTACGTATGTAATTATTCTGACTGTGAATGACTAGCACATTGCTTCTTGAGTAGCTGAAAGTCACTCGGCCAGTCAATAATTTCCGCCCCACTTCTATTTCTTCGGAACCCTAAGTATAATGCACGTTACGTGACATGCGCGCGTCTTGAGCGTGACTCGCTGACTGTGCCTCGTATGTTGGAGTGAAAACTTCTTGAACAAACACTGTAGAAGGCAAAACACATTGGATGTCAAATAGGCGTAGAATTTGCGGACTAAAACAAAATTTTTCTTGCATTGTACCGAGAAAACGGAACAAACGCCCCAGAATTGTTGCGCTGTGCACACACATCCTAACTTATTGAACTCCTACACCACTGTATCTAACGATGGGCTGTAACGAAGCTTGCTGTGCTGTATCAGAACTGTCGCAGTTTCCTTTGCGGCTGGCACAAGTGCCTTTTTGCTTTGCAGTTACTTGTGTCAGCTGCACCAAATGTGTGCTCAGTGAGGGGAGAACAGCATGACGTAAACAAGAGACTCCGTTCCAGCCGTAGTTGTCTACTTGCGGAGTTGGCCTACCGAGAATTCGGTGGCCTTCACTGCTGTAGCCCTTCCTGTATGCGTAAAACGGGGAAATTTGAGTATCGCAGGGTCACTCGAATTCTCATTTTAAGGGCTGTGGTTTGCAAACGAATTACTCACCGTAACACTCAAAATATTTGTTTTATGCCAACAGAACGCATTTTTGTGGTCAGTGTAATTCTTAGACTAACTTGGGTCAGATGTTCTTGAAACGTCATTAACTAGTTTATGTGTTTAACCTTTTAAAGCCTAGCGGTAACTTTACATACGACCAGGTTTAACATTAAAAAATTCTACGTGGTGCCCACATTGCGTTTATGTGTTTTGTACGGATATCAGAACAAACAGCAACTTTTGCCTTATAAAACATTAAGAGACTGGTTTTTATAACCGAACTGGAGAGTGTTTACAGCACGGTACGGACTGAGTCCTTATATAAAACAGATACGCTTCCTCTTTAAAGGGCTAATTGAATGGCGACTGCTGTGGATCACACAGCACCTTTACACTTGATATGTTATAACATACGCCCTGGCCACACTATTGTCAATGCTAAAAGAGAGGCGTCCCATACCTTCTGTTACATTGAGCCCTTGAGCCAAAGTACGTATTTCGCATTTTATGTTTATAACCAGAAAGTGGAGAAGACTGCACAACGAGGAACTTTATGATATGTACTCCTCACCAAATATTATTCGGGTGATGAAATTAAGAGGAATGCGATTGTGGGGCATGTAGCACGTATGGGGAGAGGAGGGGTGCAAACAGGGTGTTGGTGGGGAAACATGAGGGAAGGTGACCAGTCACAAGACGCAGGCTTGCACGGTAGCAGGATGGGACGCATTTGGATTTATATTTAAACCTTGAATATTGTGCAGCTTCTTAGATCGATTGTCTTTTGTCACGTAGGCTGTATTCCATGGTGTGTTAGAGGGGAGGGGGGTTTCTTCGTTAGATGAAACGTAATTGCATATGTGGGTGTTGCGAAAAGTGTAATGTATACTTTGATGACTCTGCATTTGAGTTTCAGGTCACATGTGAATTAACCCTTTAAAGACGAAGCATATCTGTTTTATATAAGGACTCAGTCCGTACCGCGCTGTAAACACTCTCCACTTCGGTTATAAAAACCAATCTCTTAATGTTTTATAAGGCAAAAGTTGCTGTTTGTTCTGAGATCCGTACAAAACACATAAACGCAATGTGGGCACCACGTAGAATTTTTTAATGTTAAACCTGGTGGTATGTAAAGTTACCGCTAGGCTTTAAAAGGTTAAACGGTCAACCGTCAGTCATTTTAAGGCATAATCGATGTTTATTGCGATAATCATCGAGAGATACAAGTGCACTTTGTGAGAGATCAAGATGTTGACTTTAAATTATTGAAGAAGGTGGCGCATATAGTTTCCAGTGTGCTTAAGGTGAACAGACTATATTGTGACGCACTATTGTGACATGTGCCAATATCACAAGATTCCAATTGTGAGTGTTGTCCCTGTGTTAACATCTTCAATTTCAAATTTAAGATAGCCTTAGATATAAAATGCTGAAATAAATCATTCGGATTTCCAGGTTTCTGGGCGTTGTCCAGCGGTTTGGTATTTGAAAAGAAAAGAGTAGTGCGGGAAATATGGAACATGCTGTTCCTGTGTCCATGCCATTAGTTGAAAACATTTATTGTGCTGCCACAACGCGACCAAAGACTGAGGATAAATTGTTGTATGCCTGCACGGTGAAGCAAACCTTTGCGTCTTCCAGGTCACGTGTTAGCTCACCGCTGTCTGTGTTACAATATTTGTCGGACCGATTGTGTGTCCTGTCGTGGGCTACTGTACTGCGTTATTTCAAAGCTTAGTTGTGTTAGATATGAAACACGAGTATAGATGTCCGAGATGTGAATTTGTAGTGGAATAATTAAGTAGAATGCTGATTAATGTTGCTTGTGTTTCCGTCGTCTGCATCGCCGGTTTAAGACATATTTCTAGAGTATTCTATAGCTTCGCCGATCCCGCTGGCCGCGTGGTCTAAGGCGTGGGTCTGCGGCCGCTCACTTGCTGGGATTGCAGGTTCGAATTCCGCCGGGGGCATTAATGTCTGTCTCTTGTGAGTGTTATGTGTTGTCAGGTACAGATCTCTGCATTAGGCTGATCACTCGTCCAGAGGAGTCTTACTGAGTGTAATGTGAGTGTGATCGTGAAACCTTGATTGTGAGGAGGCCCTGGCCAACTGCGGGCCGTTGCGCACCGAAAAAGGCCCTAGCTTCGGGATAGGAAACAGAAATAATCTTTCACTTAAAAATTGCAGTTTGAAGTCAGAAATTTACTGACTGTTTTCTTATTTAGTGTGCATTTATGTGAGGTTTTAATTTGGTAATTTAATATCCCATCATCGCAGATCGACGAATATGCGATGTGTTCATTATGTATGATGCCGCTAGGGTTTAGTGAGTGCAAAATTCGTAACTATAAAAACCGCCTGCGCGGTCGCTGCGTATTCTGCATTTTGAACGAGAGTGAGCCGACTTAAGTAGTGGGGGCAGCGGTACTTATGAACAGATTAGAAGAAAGGAAACAACAAAGAGTGTGTTCTCTAGAGTACCCACATTTTCTATCTATATGTTTTTGCATGTCTTTGTGACTGTATGAGACTGCAGATACAGTGTTGCAAAACTAGGTAGCACATTGCAAAAAGTGTGGTAGTTTTCCGTTTATTTTGTTAAACATTCGAAATATCGACAATATTTTGAAAACAAAAATTTTGCTGCTTTTTTCATGTGTCGTGTATCTTTTGGATGAGACATTTTTGAGAAAGTCTGTGGAATAAACTTGAGCTTTGTGTTGGACCAATACGAATCGAAGTAAATGAAAAGTACGTTTTTGCGGTGTATGATGTGGTTTGGTGCCAGGGTTGGGGATTGGCGTGGGGGGGGGGGGGTGTCGGGGTCCTCCTGTTTGCATCTTCAGAGTAGACCAATGGTGTTCACGCTTAAAATGGAAGCAACAGTTTTCTTCGAAACCTTGCTGCTTGTCTACCAAACAACACGGCATCAGATCCAAAAAATTACCGATCTGGGTGTGTAAAATATGATAAAATGAATTTGATGTGGACCGACGATACTAATTTTAATCGAAAGTTGTTCAGTATTTCAGGCGGTGAAACAGTTTGACAAACAGGCGAACATTGCTTCCTTTATATAACTTTCTGCTTTGATCAAATGCCTTGTATTGTGCATCATCTTAATTTTATCGCGTTCTGTGCTCACACGTTTGTTCTGTTGGACTGTGTAGTTCCCAGTTTTTAGCGCCTGTCGGAAGAAGCTAAAAACTGCGTCACGACGCCGGATGGCAAGGACATGTTTATGGTTGTCTGTTTTGGACTGCCGCCAGAAGCGAGGGGAAGCTGCTGCGTCCGGTTTGCATTATGCTGTAGCATAGGTTAGATTTCGGAATGTTTGGACTGTAAGGGATATATTAACATATACTTGTTCTGCCGTGCTAATTTATACTATAGTATCAGCCTCACGCAGACAGAGGGCCACGCCTGTTGTAGCCAGTGTAGACAGTGTCATTTCGTATTGTAAAATGCATGTGTTTTTGATTAGGGAGGAGTCTGGTTATAATGAAGAATTGGTGAATGGTGGGAGGAGGGTGGAAAGGAAGAAGAAACGGGACGTGAGAGACTGAAAGAGAATGAAGGAAGAATGTGATAATTTCGCTTGGGACAAGTGAAATGTGTTTGATACGTTACCGGCTATTTTGACCTGAAGTTTTGATCGTTTTGCTGTACTATCTCTAAACGAGTTACGACGTTATAACTGGAAACAGGCCACGATCTCCTTCACTCAATTTCCTTCCGTACCAATTATATGTGACTGTATGTCCATCTCATCAGAAATTTCGGCATGGAGATTTCGTATCCTGAATGAGGTTTTTCACGGTTTCTCTGGCCATCCAGAAAGATGCCGCTGCCTTAACACAAATGATGCCGGACGGCTTTTTTCCATATCCCTTCAAATTCCTTCTTCACTGATGATCCCACAGCTCGACTTACTGTTAACTGAGCCGTTGACAAGCCAAACCCGTTAGTTGAACTGTAAGTAAACACAGAAACTGAACACGAAATGTGTGGCTCAGAGTGTTTTTTTAAGACATCAGTCTGTCAGCTAGGCAAGATATTTCCTGTCTCATGGAAACCGAGGTCACAGCTGGTGTCTATCCTGTACCAGGCTAATGCAGTTCACATTGTCTCACTATGTTTCCTTTGCATCAGTGTTAGTAATATTTACAATGTGAAGTGAGAACGTCTTCACAACTTATATAATGTATTATTTAGATCAGTGTTGGTAATATTTCTTCGTCTAGGCCTAGGTTTCCAAAGCATTCTCTTCCGTTTAGTTTCTCACACCAGAATTTTGTATTCGTTCCCGTGCGTGCTGTGTATCTGCCCATCTCTTTTTAACTAATGTGGCTTTTTTGCGTTGTAAGTTATTCTGACTACAAACGCTGCTAAACGCTCTTTAATTTAAACTTTATCTTGTAGACCTGTTTAAAGTTACACTTAGTCTGTCACGCACTTAACGCCTAACTGCTGTACATTATGCAGAGATCTGCGGAGTGTTTTGTTTGTTTGTTTGTGTACTTATTCATGTGTTTACGGTATAATTAACAACCCACGCAGCTACTGCGGCATCTGTTGGGAGGCTCGTTACTGAATAATTAATTGAGAGGATGTGAAGTGAAGCCGTCGTGACCTTATTTCAGTTCCCATTCCGTAATGTGCCTGGAGAAAATGAAGGAAACCACGAATTGCCTCGGAATTTCCAGTCTGCAGGTCTACGTTTGGACTCGTGACATCCCAAATAAGGAGCTGGAGTGTATTCCACTCCGTCGGGACGTCAGATCATGACGCCGTGTGATGCAGCCATCTGGCGGAATTTTAATAGCCGTGTGACAGGGAAAGTTTTACATTTTGCTGACAGTACTGAGGTCAAATGTTGTCAGTACAACACTAATAATGGAATTTGTAGAAATGTCGAAAAATTCGAAATAATGTGGACTGTTGCTAATTCTACAGTTTATAGTTGCAACCTTTTTTTATAGCAGGTGTTGTTACGCATTTTTCTGATTGAATAGGAACGCGTTCTGCAGCCTGTATACGGAAGCTGTAATTATATCATGGAGTGCAATTTAGATGGATTCAGTTTTTTACGTTGGTAGGTTAGTCCTTTAGAGAAAAGGGCTTTTAACCAAATTGGAACCTCGTAATAAATCAATCAGCCACGTAAGTCAACCAGTCAGTCAGATTTTACATGTAGCTGTGGCGCGTGAATACCGAAACGTCTGAGTTGAACTGAATCATTTTTACCCTTTTCACGAGATATGCAGGCCAATGTATTGCATATTGGTTTAGAGCAGGGTTTTTCATGTGGTGAGTCCTGTTGACGGGGGACTCTGGGTGAACCGAGGTCTCAAAAATTAAAACTGCCGACAGTGGTTGATGTACTGGCAAGTTGTTTGTAATTGTGAGAATGGGCCACAGTTCTCGAAAGAAAATAATTTTATTTTTACTGTGGTGGGACTAAGGTTATTAGACAAATTATCTGTCGGACGGAAGCTGTAAAAGTTGAGCATTGAAAGTGCCGTCAGAGTCTGTCGAAAGCCCTCCCTCTGGCATGGAGATGACTGTCGTTAGCGGTGGTAACTTCTGTCCTGTAGAAAGCTTTGCCATACCCATGTGACCGGGTGCAATGTGGAAACACATCCCCAAATTCTTGCTTGTTAGGAAAACGCAGTTTCAAGTGGAAATCTTAAAAGTCATCTTTCATATTGCACAGATTTTCAATTCTAAAAGTCTTTTCTCGATGTCGTATTTACGGAATACAGCTTTATAATCCAAAACTGACACGCAGCTTTGTTGCTGGTTTATTTTGCTGCACTGTACGCTCACGGTCGTATGGTCAGATTCTAGTCGAGGCGGAGTTGTTTGATTCCTTGTTTTGTTAAATATGGTACGGATTGATACTGCGATGTTCAGGCACTTTGATACACCACAGAGATGTCACCTCCTGACTGCAGACACTTGACGCCGTCTTATTCTACGTCATGATACAAGCCTCGATGGCATGGCGGGACAGGTGCTTAAATACCAACGGTGACAACGTGAAGGTGTGACTTGTAACGTCTGCCACCCATTTGCCATCAATGCATCTAAGTGAGAACACAGTTCTGGGCATCAGGGTGTATGTTACCTTATACTGTCACACTGCTTTGTATAAGACATCGCCTTAGCATGGTTTTACGTTGTCTAATTAAAAGCCTAGTTTGAACGTCGTCTTTTCCAATTTGTTTTCCACGAGACCTCTTTCAGCTACTGTATGTTCCAGTTGTCTGATGACTGTGTGGCCTATTTGTCCGTTACTCAGTCTGTGAAGTTTGGATGGATCTTTAGTTAGTATGGATGTGGTGTTCCTTTTGCAGAGTTTAGAAGGTCCTTTAATTAACGAGTTCGTGCTTGGATTTCCCTCTAGAGAATACTCACCGACAGGATCTTGAAGCCCCCTCCTTCTATTTCGTCTTCGTAGTTTGTCCCACAGATGTAGTATTTTCATCAGTGCTGTGAAGTCACGATCCGCTACAGGCTACACCAGTACGCCAATATAGGGATACATCGTGAACTGAATAATAACCTGTGAAGTAAATCGACACAGTAACCTTCATGGATGCCTGAGTGCAGGTCATAAAAATATAAAGCAGTAATGGTAAACATAAAGATAAAGTAACGTCGTCCGTGTGCACGCCATGAAAGCACATGCGGGCGTGGAGGTACAACGCAACTTAAGCCGATACTTAATCTCGGCAGAAGATTCATATGAATGGCCAGCTAGACGCAACGGCCGCATTACGTCCGGAGAAAGGAACCCCTGTACCCGGTGAATGGGATGTTGATTGCATGTTTTTGGAGATGAGAAAAATGTCTTTCCCCTGCCAGGAATCGAATCACTATTCTCTGGTCACCCATTTCGTAGCGGAGTGTAATTTTACTTCAAACACAAGAATACATCAAGTTATGTTAATAAAATATCCGGTGGTGATAATTCTTAAAATGTACGTGACAAACATTGATAGAGACTGCCGTGTACAATGCTGCATGACAGTGTGACTGAGAAAATCTTCCGCATCCACCACACAGTCCTGATTTGCACTGTCGGACTTACGTCTATTGCCAAAAATGAAAAATCATCTCAGATGTTAGCGCTTCTACTCCAGTGAAGATGTTCGGAATGATGTCAAGGGATGGTTACGTGCCCAGGACGCTTTTTTCGCTTAAAGACTTGACAAATTGATATATAGCGATGATAAGTGTCTAAACAGACTTTGTGACTGTGTGGAGAACTAAAGATGATATGAGACTGTATCTCGGTCTCATGAGTTACTCTGTGTGCTGTTATTTTATTTAAATGTAAATAGGAAACCGCACACTTTTTGAACTACCTACATATCTTGGCATAACTGGTAAAATATTTATTTGCCTTGTGACTGTTTTAAAATAATATTAGTGATTTTCTGTGTTTCACTTCTAAGAATGTACCAGTGAAGTCAACACTTACGTGGAGTACGAGTGACATAAATCTGAATACGAGTGACATAAATCTGAATACGA
>BLKM01002787.1:0-20006 GCA_013340265.1 Coptotermes formosanus | reverse complement strand
TTAACGCTAAGGTCGGCTACATATCAGCGCTCTGCTGGGAAACGATGCCAATAATAATAATAATAATAATAATAATAATAATAATAATAATAATAATCGTCTAGGTACCGGTATAAGAATAGACCTAGGGAATCCCCTGCCCATCGTAAGAGGCGACCATCTGGGGCGACTGTCCTAAAACTTACCCATACCTTTAACAGTCCTTGTTACCCAAACTAAACTCGCTACCTATCCCACCCACAAAGCTGGAAGAAGGTATAAAATGCTTCACACCCATGAGAATGGAGAAGCAAGTTAGCCGAGCCTCGGAAACTGCTTCGGGTGTGCAGTGTATCAGCCGCGCTGCATGTCTGGGGACTGGACAGTCAGCGGAAAATGAGAGACAAGTTCCCGTGGAGACTGGTGAAGCAAGTGGCGCCATCCCACGTTGGACTACCACAAGACCCCGTCGTGGGTCCGCACAGCAACAAGAGACCCAGCCAGTTGAAAATGTTTCCCAAGCTATGCTTGGGACCACTAAAACTGGAAAACCACGCCAGCGCATACAGTGGAGTAAAGAAATGAACACGTTTATCATGAGCCAATACTACATAATAACTAAACTGGAAACTATAAAAATTGCATATAGACAAGAATTACATGACAGATTTATGACACAGTACCCTGAGATGGACGTTAGCGAGCAGCGAACAGCCGACCAACGAAGGGCCATAGTTGCCAAAAACTTATTAACAAAGCCCTGGTTAGAAGAAATCAGAGCACAAGTGGCTGAAACCTTAAAGGAGACAACTGTAAGAGAAAACGACAAGGATTCTGAGGAAAATATAAACACAGACAAAGAAATAACACAGCCTAACTGAAAATGGACAAAAAGAAAAGCAAAGCTTAGAAAGCCGACAACTGTGGAAAATCCAGAGCTAGATAAAATAAAAATAGAATTCCACAAAGCTCTAATAAAAGAACTTGAAGGAACAGATCCTGCCAGTAGATTACAGATACCTAAACAGAAATGCTCAAGGAAGTTCGCCACTATCATAACAGCCATAAACCAGGAGATACTTCCGGAATATAGGAAAAATGTCACTAATTTCCTAGAATTGCACAACACCACCTACGCAGCAGCAGTTGTCACCGTGAGGATGTCGGAGGGTAAGATAAAAAACAACCCGAATTATTTACAAATTAAACAACAAACCCCACCATGGGAAAGAAGGCTCAAGAAACAAATCAGTGACTTAAGAAAAGAAACTGGAAGAGTACAGCAGGTCCAAAGAGGTACCACCAGCAACAGAATACAGAAGCACATGCGCAGGATATGGAAAAAAATACACACACATGCCAAATACAACCCAAGTAATGTCCACACCACGGAAATACTTGACACCCTCAAGCAAAAGCTATCAGCAAAGGCACAAAGGCTTAGACGGTATAAGGAAGCAAATGAACGGAAGCAACAAAACGGACTATTTATTACCAACGAAAAATCCTACTGCCGTAACCTAAAAAGTGAACGACGACTAGATTACCAAGACAAACTACCGGACAAACAGATACTAACAAACTTCTGGGCGTCCAGATAGGGGAACGCAGCCAGGCATAACCTGAAAGCAAGCTGGATAAGAAATGAGCAAAAAAGAATGTCTAATGTGACTGCAATGGAACACAGTCCAATAACCACAGAACAAGTATCCCGGCTGATTGCTAAAACACTTAACTGGGAGGCACCGGGACCAGATGGAATAAGTAACTTTTGGATTAAACGGTTCACTGCAACCCACCCATATCTAACACACTACTTTAATCAATTCACAGAGGACGCGGAAAAAAATTCCAAAATTTTTAGTCAGAGGAATAACATACCTGTTACCGAAAAGTAAGGACACTAAGGACCCGTCCAATTACAGACCAGTAACATTCCTCTGCACAATCTATAAAATATATACAGCGCGCATAGCTGAAAAGATCTACAGGCACGTAGAAACAAGTAAATTACTAGCAGAAGAGCAAAAAGGATGTAAAGAACAACTAATAATAGATTCAGTAGTTCTGGAACAAGCACACAAGGATAACCGAAACCTGTACATAGCGTATATCGATTACCGTAAGGCCTTCGACTCAGTGCCACATAGCTGGCTCATACGCGTATTAG
Source organism: Coptotermes formosanus (assembly GCA_013340265.1). Classification (NCBI taxonomy): domain Eukaryota; kingdom Metazoa; phylum Arthropoda; class Insecta; order Blattodea; family Rhinotermitidae; genus Coptotermes; species Coptotermes formosanus. Next base: position 17,857 of record BLKM01002787.1, on the reverse strand, counting down.
AAACATACAAAATTGACCCAGTAATAATTAACTCACTGCAACAGTTGACGAAGAAATGGACAACAACCCTTCAAGTCAAAGTAAAAAATAACCAGATCACGAGTGACCCTATCCGCATACAACGAGGAATATATCAAGGGGACAGTCTTAGCCCACTACGGTTTTGCCTTGCATTAAACCCTCTCTCCTACCTACTTAACAGAACAAACTACGGTTTTGGTATAAACTCCAACAACCAGGAGACGCAACGATTGAATCATCTTTTATACATGGATGATACTAAACTCTATGCAGCCACAAGTAATCAACTACAAGAACTCCTGCCGCTCACCCAGACTTTCTCTAGAGATATCAGAATGACATTTGGGATTGAAAAGTGCAAAACATTAAGTATTGTAAAAAGGAAAGTGGAACTGAGAAACTTCACAACAGAGGAAGAGGACACTATGATAGCCATGAAAGAGGAAGACATATACAAATGCTTGGGCCACATGCAAACCAAGCAAATTAAACACGCACAAATGAAACAACAGCTAGGCGATGAATACCTACAGCGCACAAACAGCATATTAAAGACAAAGTAAAATGGGAAAAATACGATTAAAGCTATAAATACTTACGGAATTCCAGTACTAACTTTCAGTTTCGGAATAGTAAAATGGACGCCTACAGACCTAGAGAATCTCCAAATTAGAACGAGAACGCTACTTACAAGATATAGAATTCACCGCCCCCGTGCCGCAAAGGACAGACTCACTCTACCGCGGCACATAGGAGCAAGAGGGATGGCTTATATAACTCGGCTACACGATAAGCAGGTGAAGTTGCTTCAGACATACTTCTTAAACAAACAGACATCATCACCTGTCCACGCTGCACTAGTAAAAGCAGAAAATAAATACACACCACTGGATTTACTACGCGCAAATGAAAATGAACTCACCACAGACGAAGAATACAACAGCAAACTCAGAAGACAGTGATCCCCAAAAAGCCTTACACGGCCGACACCCGCACGACCTTAGCCAAGAACATGTAGACATAGAAGCGTCGAACAAATGGCTGACAAATGCAGACCTGTTTGCCGAAACAGAGGGCTTTTTAACAGCAATACAGGACCAAGTCATACTAACAAGAAACGACAAGAAATATATTTTGAAACAGCCAAACATCGACGAGATGTGTAGAAGATGTGGAAAAGAACCGGAGACGATCCAGCACATTACTGCAGCATGTGAACAACTAGCACCCACCGAGTATATAAAAATACATGATGGAGTAGCAAAAGTTACACACCAGAAACTGGCAGAAGCAGCTGAACTAATTGAGGACAAATGCCCATACTATAGGTACAAACCAGCAAACGTGCCGGGGAACGACAACTTCAAACTGTACTGGAATCGCAGCATTCTTACGGACAAAACAATACCTTCCAACCGACCTGACATAACTCTCACGAACAAGAAAACAAAAAATACCTTCCTAATAGACATAGCTACTCCAAATACATACAATCTCGCCAAAACAATAACAGAAAAACAAAACAAATACCAACAACTGACGAACGAAATACGTGATATGTGGAAGCAGGACGCAGTACAAGCGCTCCCGATAGTAATTTCAGCCACGGGAATAATTCCAAAGTCACTGTCACAAAGTCTAAAGAGACTTAACCTGCACCCAAACACATATATACAAATGCAAAAAGTGATAATTCTTGGCACATGTTCAATTGTAAGAAATTTCCTAAATTACACATAGGACCACCGAGTCTAATCCTGTTGATGATACATCCCAGGATAGGTGAATATTTCCCAGCTAAAGCTGAGAAGTGAGAAATTCGGATAATAATAATATTCACATTACTAAAACTGGCCGGTCACAGACACGGAAGCTTCAGCAATGAAGACTGCTAACCCGATGATGGTTAAGACAAAGCAAATCTAATTCTGTCCAACTAAGCTCACCCTAAATTACACAACAGCACTCGCACTGTCACATGAGAACTGCCTCCTAAGTAACATATATAAATTCACAGTATCAAACGATAAGACGGTCCTGAATCATTCAACAATCTCGCATTCTCGCAATCTCACAAGAAACCTGCTCAAACTATCCAAACTCCCGATTTTCAAAAGTTCCAAATTCCTTCCCCAAAATAAATGATTCCTGCAGTAGATACAGCGTAAGGTATAGATGCCTCTGAGCACGTTACTAAAGCACAGGGCGGATTGGTGGTTCAGCTCTGGGCATTCTTAACCTCGGCACTGGAGTAGATGGCACGTATATACAGGGTCTTTCTTAAAAACGCGCCCGTATTTTAGATATGTGCTCTGTGGGCCAAAACACAGAGGAACTTCATATGAACATGTGTTTCAGGGACCTTTGTCTTCGTGCTAATGACCACTTCAAATATCAGAATATGAGAAAAGCAACATCAAGTTTAATAGTACAAGGCAGACATTTCGAGTATCTGTTGCCGAATCAACTCAAATGTTAACAGATCCTCATTCCAATGGCCTAGGAACAGCAACATACAAAAATGTGCTATTTTAACATGCAATGGAACTTTGTTTTATGTTCTTTTCACATTCATAATAGGGACTGTACCTATTGTTTATGCATTCCCATTCAACTTTAACGTGGAACTATCGAGTTTGCTGGTACTTCCAGGTACTTTCTCGCCAGTATACTAATCAGTACACAATTTTTTTCCTCGCTTTACTACTTCTGCCTCATTTCTCGCGGTCGAACTTCCCTTTGGAAGATGCACGAGGTCTGCAACACAGCTCGTCAGTTGCAGCGCGTCTTCTTAACGGTATCCCGTAATTCAGACAAACATGGGGGACATGGACAACATACAAACTTGAGGCCCCAACGTTCAACACGTGAACTCCCTAGCATCTAAAGACATAAACCGTTTCACCGGTCTCACTCATGCGTTACACCATAACTCTGCAGCATCGATGAATTTCAGGTTACCACATCGCTAATGTTACTGATGCTGGTCCTGTGTGATGTTCCACTGTGCGGTGGGTAATTTAACACATAGCGACGTTTCGAAAGAAGGTCGCGCTTTCCTTTAAGGGCTGGCAGGTCAGGTCCTAGAAGAATTCTCTAGGACCTACCCCCTGAAACTGACGGTTACGTGGCCGACCAATAAGTTGCTTTCTCTCACAGAACCCCGAAGGTTCATCACCGAGTACAAAAGCCATCTCTGAATCCTTTGCCAAAGCAATTTATTCAACGCAGTAGCCAGATATCTTCACATACACGCTGTTGAAGATCCATTTTTACTAAAACTCTCCCCCCTACGCCAGCGAGTTCTAAGTGGTCCCTTCCATTGACTTTTCTTGGACCAACGTTGTACATTTTTCACTGTTCTCATGCATGCTGCACGTTCTACCCAGCTCACTTTTCGCGATTTAATAATCTTCACAACATTTACTTACAAAGTAACACATCACAGCATATTCAACGAAAACCAGCAGCTCAGTCACTGCTGCCCTTCTTAGGGACTGAACGACAGCAGTTTGACTGCAGTAAGGGCCACCACGTCCAAACCAAATATAGGACCCGCGTAACTTCTACTTATGACAGATATATAGCGCTTTTTCCCCGCGGTGTAAAGCGGCCGCAGCTCCATCTCCACTCCCCCATACGTCTTCCTAGCGTGGTGTTTGGCAGTCACACCCATAACATCATACCCAGTCTCGTGTTTAGTCCACGGAACGGGAGGCGTTGGAGCAGTCAGAAGAGATAAACGCTGTGCATTACGGTCTGCTGGGATGGCGTCATGTAGTGAGACTTTAGTGCTTCGTTTAACGACGCTATCAACTGCTGAGAATGTGCAGCAAGGGTGGCCAGCCAGATGACCTTCGGCAGCCACACATTTGGAGACAACTTGGGTAAGGGTCATGTGTTAATCAAATATTTACTTCATTATTTGATGTCTTCTAATTTCTGTTCAACCAACTACAATAGGTTAAGTCTTCCCTCTTTAGACAATATTTTAAAACGCCGTCACGGTGAGCCTCGTGTGCATGTCAACTGCCTGAGTGTTCGGCCTACGCACAGGTAACTTGCGCGAGCGACACCAGTAATATGGGACAGCAGCGTCTTAGCAACCCCTGTGACAGAGGAATGAATTATGGAGCATTGGTGGAATGATACGGACAGTGGAAAACCGAACTACTCAGAGAAAAACATGTCCCCGCGCCTCTTCGTCCACCACAAATCCCACGCTCACTGGCTTGAGATCGAATCCGGTCCCCCCGTGGCAGAAGGCCCACTGGCGACTATCCACCTGAGCCATGACCCGGCCGACGCAGACTAGATTGGCGGGTTGGTAGTAACGCGATGTCTCCGCCTTATACCCTGAAAAGGGAGGCAGCATATTCCACGAAGGACATTTGGTTGCAGCCACCAATTACACTGCGCCTGATTCCGGGACACAGCAATATTCATCGGCATGACAGAAACTGTGCGGGTTCGAAGAACTGACTCGCAGTCACAAGCCCGCCGTAACGCCATTTCCGCATTAGGCAAAGACCTCAGCGCCACTTTACATAATGAGACAGAATAAAGCAATTGGACGCAGCTGATAATGCGCCGTACCTTGAAGGAGGGAAGGCAATAAACCATTAAAATTGCGATACACATCTAACCCAACCAGCGATGAGACGATAAGCCATCCCCTTTTTATTACACATGCATCGCGAACGATTACCAGCCGCACAGAACACGCAAGCCTGTTCACGACACTAACCCCTCCCCTATTCCTCCCCCCCCCCCCCCTTTCGACGCGCGACAGGCTCGTCTGCTAAGCATGCACGGGTGTATTCCCTGTTTGCCCTCAGCAGGGCCCGGAAGTAAACATCTACCATGACCTCATTCCACCGCCATCTAACGGCCGGGAATGCGCAGCTACTCCTGGCGAACACAGATCCGTCTATAAAAAACACAGCAACACACATTTTCATGCCTGTTCGATGAAACGCAGGAAATAAACCGTCTGTGGCTAAATCGGGCACGCTGATCACAAAACATACAAAGTTGTAGTAACACTTCTGTTGTAATAACCTACTTCGATAAGACACGTGACCTACATTGCACAAACTACGATCTTTGGTTTAACGACACTGTTACAATAAGCTTTAATTCTCTAGTAGAACACACAGGCTATTCGCGTGTTAGACACAAAGAACTACGACTGCACCTGTTGCTTTATATGGGTGTGAAGCTCGGTCTCTCACACTGAGGAAGAACATGTGCTGAGGGTGTCTGAGAACAGAGTGTTGAGGAAAGAGAGGTCGCAACAGAAGACTGCTGAAAACTACATTCTAATTTAACCTGTCGATCAGTCAATTAAATGGGAAGCTGGTACACCTCTACAGATGAAACAAAATGATGACAAGAGGCCAAAAAAATGCAGTGAAATGCAGAAGACGCGCTGGCAGGCAAGCTGAAAGGCAGAGAGACAAACCTATTTGCGCCTCAGACAAGATACAAATCCGCGGCCAGTCAAAGACCGGACACGAGACAATCGTGTGAACGCGCGAGCAGAGAGGAGCTGTGTCATACAGACACGGACATCACAGCCTGGGAAGCAGCACAGCGACTCTAAGAACACACAGCAGGTGCCTCGTGAGAAGCTAACAGCTCGCCAAGAAATTACCAGAATTTGAGGGAACCATACAGTTTATCACTGCATTCACAACAGCCCACCACTTCTCCCGCCCCTCTGCTATATCAATCCAGTCACACACCCAACCATCGTATTTCTTGAAGAATCATTTTAATATCATCATCATCATATCCTCATCTAACCTATGCATATATTTTCCACGTAGCAACTTTCCTGCATGTTTCCGCACCAAAACCTGCATGAGTTTCTCTGCACCCCATGTATTCTACAAGCCTCGCCTATCTCACCCTACTTTATTTGATCATCCGAATATCTGGTGAGGAGTACAGACCATAACGACCCTCACTGCGCAGTCTCCTCCACTCCCCTCTTACCCCTTCACACGTCGGCCCTATATCTTCCTCAACAACCCACTGTCCAACATCCTCAGTCCGTGCTCTTCTCCTAACAGGTCAGACCACGTGCCACATCAATTCTGGTATTTTTATTCTCATACTTATTCACACTTACACAGTCACACACTTACACACTCCCACACGCTACTCTCAGAAATCAGCCAGAAATTCCCAAATTAATAAATGATTAGGGCTAACACTTCTGTAATTAAAACACATGGCACATGCAACGCACAGCCTGTAGTAATGTGCAGGAACTTTCTCCAAATCTCGGATCGGCAATTAATTACTGCGACTCTGGTACTCCAAATAAGCGTACGCCATTACGGTCATCACACGTCATTCATTCATTCATTCATTCATTCATTCATTCATTCATTCATTCATTCATTCATTCGGTAGCATGCCAAGCGACAGGTCCACAGCCCCTTCCAAAGCGAGTTCCCCACACACTGCGATCTAGTGCTTCCTCCTTCAATTTCCAGTATCATCTGATTGCTTTAAGGTCATTCAGTATCTGATTACGTCTTCTTCCTCATCTTCCCCTCACACCTATCCTTCTTTCTTTCTTTCTTTCTTTCTTTCTTTCTTTCTTTCTTTCTTTCAATAACGGCTTTTAAGAGGCAGTTCCTATGCAAGATGTGAACAATCCAGTAAGCTTTCCTTCGTTTTATTGTTTGTAGGATATTCCTCTCGTCCTTCACTCTATGTAATATTGCTTCATTTCTCACACGATCGGTCCAACTGATCTCCATCCTTCTCTACCACATTTCACAAAGTTCCACGTATTTCTGGTCTACTTTCCGAAGTGTCCAAGTTTCAGCACCGCACAAAGCTATGCTCCAAATGTGGAAATTTACTCGTTTCTTCCTTAAATTTAAGTCAAATGTGCTTGTGAAAAGAGCCTTCTTCTTGTCGAATGCTGCTTTTGCCATCGCAATTTTGGACTTAATTTCGCGTGAACACTTTGCATCACTTCTTACCATGCTACCCAAACAGCTGAAATATTCCACATTATGCAACACTAATTAAAAATCCCCTGAGAAGTCCATCATTTGCCCTACAGTCTACAAAGAGGCTTGGCTTTCTGCTGGAGATATACCTGCTGTCGTTCTCAATCTTCGGCACTATATGGAGGTGAGTGGCTAGAGTCCCGCTCCGGCCTACTTACACCGGACAAGGGTCAGGTAGCCACTAAGTAAGATGACATTAAAATCTCCACCGCGCAGTAGGTATCATATTGTGTAATGTAAAATTCAACCTCAGTTTTAGCCTACAGAATACATTTCTGTTTGTCAGAATATATGAGACGTATTCAGTGTTTCCTGGGAGGTACGAATCGATTTTTGAATTGTTTAGATCGCTGTACTTCAAGTTTAAATGTCTTGCAAACTCAGCCTTCAGGAGAATGTTCACTTAACTTGCAAATGGCCAGAAAAGCCTCTCTGAAAATCTTATCAGCTTAGTTAAATAACATAATATGAATCAATATGAGAACACAAAGTCCCCTGAAATTTGTTTAAACATGGCCCCTTTTAAAGACAAATGGAGAATAAATTCGAATGGAAAAGGTCACTTAATAATGGACGAACTCACGTGACATGAATGCCCATGGATGGGAGGAGACCACAGGTGTGTACGGGCTCCCTCGGCAGATGTATACAAATGAGAAGCCGGATTTAGTAGCCTTCAAACACTGATGGAAATACAAGAAAATAGTTGTAGTGGCACTGCTGCATGGCAGAGCATCACGAAACCTTACGGGAAAAAGTAAAGGGACATACAGGCAACAAAAAATAAATTTCTGACAGGAATCAAGGGATGTACCTTGCATGATTAGACAGGAAGTAAAGACACGAGTTAGGTATGCTCTCTTTAAGTAAAATTACAGGTGATAATAGAAATAACTGGACAGAGCACATCGGACAGGTGGAAAATCACAGATAACGGAAAGTCACCATCCATTACCCAGCTGCAGGAAGAAGCGACACAGATAGACCACATAAAAGATGGAAACAAAGCCGGAACAGGTCGAAAGGCGTAAGTCCTGACAGAAAGAAAAATATGGGGGAGCTGCCTCATGCAAAGATGGAATTAACCGAGACAGGCGCAAATGCTGCTCATTTGTTTACGTAGTGTCTACAGCCCGTTCCTTGTCGGTAAGGCTTAACGCATGTTTTGACAGAGGGAGTCGGCGGTCAGCAGAAGCGGCTACGCGTCCGTAAGTGAACAGTGAGGGAGGAGACGCCTCCACAAAAACAAACTTGCACGTAGCTTACTTTCTAGATCACAGCATCCTCGACGTTTCCGTATTCAGGCCCACGTGCCTTCAGTCACCACCGTCACAGCATCTGAATCACACCGCCAGCCTACAGCAAAATAAGAATCTACAACTCACATTACCGTCAGCGCTGCCAACATGTTTCTTCACAACACAACCCCTAACATGTATTTAACGACGCCTGCATTGCTGCACTTGTTTTAATTAATCTTCGGCTTACATACAATGCGGAGAATTTCTTGACCAGCTGAGTAAATTCTAACTCCTCAAGAACAACTCTGGTCTATGGAGTATGTTAGTTGGTTTGTTAGTTACACGGCCACTAAGTCAGTCAGTCAGTCAGTCAGTCAGTTGAGCATGGAGAATGCTTGCAAACAACACTTTCAGAAAGCCTGCGGACAGTTTGCATGACTGCTAGCTTAAACCTTCCTACGTATTTTGACACAACAGAAACAGGAAACGCACAGGGATTGCCACTGCACATCGTCCGGTCTATTCATGTCGTTGAAGTGACTTCTCCAGATTCACTCCCATACGCCATTTTTTCTATCGATCCACCGTCCTGTCTGTCTGTCTGTCCCCTCTCACAGATCGCCATCATCCATCAAATGCACACTGCTGTAACACATTATACTTGAATACCACGTTCTATCTCAACCACGACATCTGGTGCAGGGAGTATGATTTGAAATGGTAACCTCACAAATACAAAGAACTAGTTGAGGTTCAGGTTTACGATGGACACTGTGTCGTTGGGTGAGTCGTCCCCGACGTTTCCAAGCGTGCTCGACCCTTGAAGATAAAGGCACAACGTTCCCTAGAAACGTCGGGAACTACCGACGGACGCAATGTCACATCCCAGAAGACCTGAATCCTCAGAAACACCGCTGTTAGAGTCTCCAATCTCGTACTGGACTATCTAATGAGATGTTCTGGGTGAAAATGATTGGAATAATTCGTGTATTGAAAGTGTAATAACTTGCGGGAATTTACGCTAACCGAAAATTACAATCGATTCATTTTCCCACGGTCCAAATGTGCACTTCAAAGAAGCAGCCCTATGAACAAAGGAAACGAACAAAGAGTCGTGTGTTCGTTGGGTTAGACAGACAATAAATGATGCATGTGCATTTCAGCTCGCTTAAAATGTAGGTCAGATATAGCTCCAGGGGCTTCTTAAATTCGAAAATCGATACAAGCGTCTCAGCAACAGGCTAACAGGGCGGAAAACAAAGAAACCGCACTCTGTACAAAAGAGATCCACCCCGCGGGGACTGATATGGGGGTGGTGAGAAGAACTGAGGCGTGAAGACTTCCCTGCGATTATAGACGGAACTAAACCTCACAAATTAATTTGATTACGCAATTAACATGGTTGAGATTAAATCAAGACCGATTTGGGAGGGACGTTTGAGAGAAATTAGATACAAAGTTTTGGAAGCAAGCCTCTGGGGCAGAGATGACAAGTGACGTAAATTGTGCGTACGTGTTGAAACGAATCGTAGGGACACAGGTACACAAGGTGTGAACTGGACTGGACAGGACTATAGGCCTAATGAGGTCAAAGAAACAGGTCTCAAGGATGCTCGTCGTGACAGTGCTTCAACTTCCACATCCTCCAAACCGCTCTGCCGTGTTAACCAGCCCAAAGCGCTTCTCTCTAAGGACAATGTTATCGCATGCTTAACAACATCTACTGTTCTGACACTGTTCACATAATCAGCATTCGTGTGAAGTAGAACGGCTAGATGACTAAAGGGGGAGGGGGGGCTGGCAGCAGCTCGACGGAGAAGCGAACCCGGGACTTTCTTCATCAGCTTGGGTCCTACGTTCGCATTCTGTGAAAACAGTAACGCACCATGCAGTCCCACAACATCAAGACATTTCTTGGCCGGCCTGTTAAGGACAGAAGAAAGACTTTCTAATCACAAAGCCGAAACACTGACATATTACAACACCCACTCTTAAGACAGCTTCCGTAACGTAAAAAGGATGCAACGTCACCATTCCGATATAACATTCAAAATACGTTTCATAGCACATTTACAAAGATAAGGCCCGACAACAGCGCTAATTAATAATAACACGCCTAACTGCAAAGGTCATATTCGCGATTATTCATAAACAACACACTTTAAATGGAACTTCTTTAATGAAGCAGACTTCTAAATAAACAACCTCCTACACCGCATGAGAAGTAACCGACACAGTACACACAAGTTGTAACAACTGCATCTTATTACCCTCCAACATGTTTCGACCCATGCGGTCATCTTCAGGGAGAACATTAAATGTTAATGGGACGGGTACCCAGGTTGACACGTATGCAGGGTTACAAATAAAAGCCCTGTTAAACCACACCGCTGACTTAACCTTGAGTACCCTCCAATTACGTCAGTGTGAACAGGCTGTGACAATGTAACGGTGCTGCAGTTGCCACCGTGTGCGAACACTGCAGGAGCACGTCACCAACAGCGCACGTCACCAACAGCGCACGTCACCAACAGAGCACGTATCCAACAGAGCACACATTACCTCGCAAGTCGCAGATACGCTTGTTCCAGTTCACTAAGTTGTCATTCACTGACTACCTGCAGAGGGTAGAAAATGCAGCATTTCAAAATTTCCAAGGAGTTTTGATCTACAGACTTGATCACTCAAGCCAACTCTTTAATCGTGTGCAGCTCGAAATCCCATATTTACCCCTCGCATCCCGAAATAACTTTGTCAGTTGATATGCCATCCTTAGTAAGCTGCCAAACAACTGATACGTATTAACAACCAACTCATACAGAACTGCTAAAATCCAATACTCAACCTATATACACACGCCAACATTTAAAAACTGTATGTGCGGTTTTAAGTGTTTTTAGGTATAGTTCACCCTGATGATGATGCTTTAGAACATCGAAACATGTTTGGGTGTGTATAAAGGTTGAATATTGGACTTTAGAACTTATGTACGAGTTCGTTGTTAATATTACCATTCTGTGTAAGTACTTACACGGTACGGACAGTGTTAAATTTGCCAAACAATTATTTGTTCACAAGAAGGACACACCAAAGTCAGAACACCAACGCGACATATCAGTAAATATACACATGACACTAGACGCAAAGGCACAGAACAGATCTAACACAATGACCTACATACAGGAAGGCATTTACACTGATACCCTCGATAAATACGTTTTAAACAACTCAGTACAGCAGACCGTAAGCGAACAGTCAATACTGCTGAAAGCTTATAATCGTTTTCGTACAATATGAACCAAACTGCTTGCTAGTAATGTTTTGTATGATAGCAACCCTCCTCTCCGCGCAAAAAAAAAAATCGGAAAACACAATATTCTAACCCCCCCCCCCCCCCCAACCACTCAAAATTCGCTGTACACGAAAAAAACACGAGTGAACTCTGCATGTTGTTTTACAGCCGCGCCCCTGACTCGTCAGGCAACCCAAATGACAAGAGCGTTATGCGGGTACGTGTAGGTAGCCGCCGTGACGAAGCGTACAAACTCTTACGGTATTTCCTTACGTATGAATGGTGCACAGGTTCGGCCAACGCTCGCATGTAGTGTGTAAAAAGTAAAGTTGCGTTTGGTAGCCCTGCACATAGTATAGAATGAACTGACCTGCGACAGCAAGCCAGAGAAAGGCACGCCTGATCTGATTTCTGTTTGATTCTACTGCAGCTGCTTCTGTAGGTAGGTTGGCCATGTTGTTCCGTCGTCTCTCGAACACAATACACTGCGGCACGTTAACTGTCGCCCCACCACATCTCCAGCCTCTCCTGCAGTGTAAAGCAGACGCCACAACAATGACTTCTTCTTCTTCTTCTTCTTCTTCTTCTTCTTCTTCTTCTTCTGTAGGGCCTGTCAGTCGATGCCCCGGATGCACCTCAGCCTAACAATGACATCTTACCGCACACAACTGGTGACAAACGGCCACCCTGTATCACACCATACCAACAGGTGACGTTCTGACGTTTTACCAGCCACATACGTCACATAACTTCATGATACCATAGCTACGAATGAGGAAGGGGAAACGAAGCGGCACCAGCCGTAGCCTATTTTAAGTACTATCGCAGAACGACTGAAGCAGGCCACTGCAGGTCCCTCAGGACAATTCTATCCAAGGCCGTCCCATGGCCCAGGCGGTTAGTCTGCGGCCTCTCACCGCGGAGGCCCGGGTTCGATCCCAGACCAGTCCATGTGGAATTTGTAGTTGAAGTGGCACTGGGACAGGTCTTTCTCTCAGTACTTAGGTTCCCCCCTGTCAGTATCATTCCACCAATGCTCCACACTCATTCGTTCATCTTCCATCAACGCTACACAGTAATAACATACTTAAAATCCAATCCACGCAAGGAACACGTGCCACCCACCTGAATCTGAACTGACACTCAGAAAAGTTTCAGGACAAAGAAGGGCCGCTGATTTAAATACATAGATACATGCACCAGCAGCCTACTCTTCAGTGTGTCGTTAACACTCACAAAGCTAAGCAGGTATCCATCCCAACTAATCATCCAAAATACAATTACATTACGTACATGCGTACGCATCGTCAGGAAGTTAAGGCTAAATGGACGGAGTCAGAAAGGAAAAAATGGAAGGGAAAGTGTGCACATGGTGGACAGTTTAATGTTATTGTGGTATAATTTAAAAGCAAATGGGAAATACATCATAAGCGAATAAAACAACACAACGTGGCAGTTAAAAGGAAGGCGCACAGCAAGGGCATGATTTAAAGGAAAACTCGTTGGATTGCCGTGAAACGCTCGCACATGAACATGGGCACAACAATAAACCATTCATATGTGCCATAATGTTCCTAAATCAACAAACAGAACTGACAGACGCATAAGGAAAGCAAATACGCAAATATGGGGACGGTTCGCTTAGTCAAGGACGGAATACCGAAGGGCCTCTGGAGCGGTTAGACTCAAAAGACAAAAAGACTCAACTATGACATTTTATGTTATGCAGGCGGTGACGTCACAAGTTTCGGTAGATATGCCGACATTTTATGTTATGCAGGCGGTGACGCCACAAGTTTCGGCAGATATGCCAACAATGTTTCGGAGCCACCTGCTACGTCCGTGTACTTAAAGAAACGTGATTTAGTTCTCCAGGTTACCTGGCTCTGTCGTCTTCCCCGCACGGTTTTATTTATATTTATTTGGTTTCATTTTATTATTTTCTCCTACCTGTGCTTCAATTCTTTCCCCGTCTCTGCCCCTTGATAAAGCCCCTGTTGATTGTTTATCGTTTCTCCCACTCATGCCGACCCTAAAATACGTCTTTAAAGAACCACTGTTCTTTATTTACGTATGCCATTGGCTCGCACACAACCACAGTGCATCCCCCCACCCCAGAAACGTATTTTCCTCTACCCGGAAGATGGAAGTACAAGTTCTTGAACGAAGGTATCTTAACAATCTATACGGTGTCACACACTAAAAACCGTACCTTTCAAGGACCTTCTATGACGTTCAGACAGGCTCTGGGGCCCATCCAGTTGGTCCAGTGACTACAAGCGTGGAGTTGGCCACCACCACCAAACAGCGCAGATGTCTAACGAGCGTGGATCTTCACACCCACGCCCCCTATACGTCGTTAAGACATGTCTGATAATGCACAAGGAAAACTGCACCTATCTGGCTGTGCGTACGAACACTCCAAGGGTGTATGTAGCTACACTTGTTCTGTAACAGCCAGGAACTTATACGGACCCCCCCCCCCCTTAGGCCCGGTTGGGGGGGGGGGGGGGGGGGGAGGAGGGACGTGGCTGTAAGACTAGTGTCTGTCGTTTTAACGCAAGACGGCTTGGAAATGCACACTGCAACATGCTGGCAATCCGAACCTCCTAGCAGCGAGATGGCAATGGTTACCGTCATTAGACCACGCTGTTGGTCTACTAGACAATGCAGCAAGATCCCCTCGGAATTCTATGCCGCATCCCGGTACGTCTGCACTGGAATTTCATGGTATTCTTCCAGCTGCTCAAGCAAATGCTATAATAATAATAAGTCTAGTAATGGAAGGCTGAATGAAAACTCGCCCAAGGTGGACTATGGGATACCAAAATCCAATAGCAAGCCGCCCGCGAAATACACTTACGCCGTCAGCAGACACCAGGTCTGTTAACGCAGAACGCTCTGCAAGGTAATTATTAGAACCTGCTTCACGCAGGCCTCAACCTACCCCCACCCCCACCACCAACAACCACAGTTCTTGGTGTATAACCGAGATGAAGAGCACAGCGCGTGACACATCTCATTACGTCACAGTACGTTATGCTACAACTGCACATCTGTTGATACAAACAGAGCTGAAGTTCATCTGGCAGCACCTTGTTTAGCAGCAGGTCCACGGCGACGTCATAATTTCTCGTACAGTTCACTGCAATTTAATTTACACTTGTACTTCGATACTGCTGATCTCCCACAGGAAGACGTTAACCCTTTAAAGACGAAGCGTATCTGTTTTATATAAGGACTCAGTGCGTACCGAGCTGTAAACACTCTCCACTTCGGTTATAAAAACCGGTCTCTTAATGTTTTATATGGCAAAAGTTTCTGTTGGTTCTGAGATCCGTACAGAACACATAAACGCAATGTGGGTACCACGTAGAATTTTTTAGTGTTAAACCTGGTCGTACGTAAAGTTACTGCTAGGCTTTAGAAGGTTAATGACTTATCAGCTGATATAACAAATTCGACGCAGCAACACTGTGTTACAAATTTTATGGGTCTCAGTGTTTTGCAAATAGTGTATACTTTTTATTTTATCTCTTCTTCACAGCCCACATTAAGACTGCTTTCCCATGTCACCATTCTACACATCGGCACACCCTCTTCCCCAACTGCGTTCGAGAAACGCTCCTTCAGTGTTCGTCTTGTTCCGCAACACACGCGGCTGCCACACGACGGGGACTCGGACACTCCGCACTCAGCGTCTGTATGACGGTATTCACTTATACTGATTTAACACAAACAAGTGACTGGTACACGGAACGTCAGAAATATGACGACTAAGTGGATGACAATGACAGTAAGGTAAAGACGTCCCTTTGCTCAATTAACCCTTTAAAGACGAAGCGTATCTGTTTTATATAAGGACTCAGTGCGTACCGCGCTGTAAACACTCCACTTCGGTTATAAAAACCAATCTCTTAATGTGTTATAAGGCAAAAGTTGCTGTTTGTTCTGAGATCCGTACAAAACACATAAACGCAATGTGGGCACCATGTAGAATTTTTTAATGTTAAACCTGGTCGTATGTAAAGTTACCGCTAGGCTTTAAAAGGTTAAGCACCGTGCCACGAAAGCGTATGGGGGAGTGCAGATAAGTTATATCTCTACATATTCTTAATTTCGGTACGAGATGGCCAGCTTCACGTCCCGGCTGCCTTAATCCCTGGAAAAGATCCCCTGCTACCGCCTGAACAACTTCAAAGGACTGTTAAAGGCCTAAGTGCATCGGGACCAATGAGGGTTCGAACCTGTTACTCCTTTATTCGTTCATTCGATCGCTCCTTGAATAAGGCTGTATGTTGGTCAGAGCTTCTCTGCACGGTTTATAAAAGAGAAAACTGTCTGTTCCTGCATCGAATCGACCCCAGATTACTCGGTAGTTCAGCCCGCAGCTCAATTTGTGTACCCACTGAACTACAGAACACGCAGCAGTAAGCGAATATAAAACTACAACAGCGCGTGAAAGTTATTCAATCTCTATTCTTCGACCAGACATTAAGTGCCACATGCATGTGAAACAAAACCTTTAAAATAACATCACGGAAAACCTCACACACAAAATGATCAAGTTGGCGGCAGGACAAGAGACGCAGACGGCAGCTCGCGCTGAACAGAATACAGAGTTTCAGACGATGACAATAACCAGGCAATGCTGCATGCTGCTGACACACTGTGGGCGCAGGGCTTACCTGTTTGTGCATCTCCACATTGAGGCCATATGACATCTCGTAATACTGCAAGCAAAACAATACAACTCAATTAGTGGCGGTGCCATAACAAAAGACATGCGACTCTACATGGAAGGACAGACATTACATTGTACTGTATACGTTGTGTGGAACGAAATGAGAACAAAGACACCAGCAGCACAGAAAAAACTGCAAGACACCAAAATTAGTGCGTTATATTTTAATTTGATATTTTACCGCACGTTCCTTAGTCATCTAAAAAATAATCAATGATAAATATACACAAATACATAACTCACGTTTACCCAAATATTACTTTCATTACCATCAATTCTTGCTACAGGTTTCGACTACAGTCATACAAAGTTACGTCTCCTGAACATATGTAACTGTTACGTAACACACAATGCCGAATTATATTACAAGCTAGGATCACAAATTACACATAAAACTGCGCACAAATTGACATGAATAGTTGAAACAGTAATCTTGTACCAATGCACTCTTCAAAATGAGCTTTCAAAAAAATTCTGTAAAAATAATACCGTGTATTAACCCTTTAAAGACGAAACGTGTGTGTTTTATATACGGACTCAGTGCGTACCGCGCAGTAAACACTCTCCACTTCGGGTATAAAAACCAGTCTCTTAATGTTTTACAAGGCAAAAGTTGCCGTTTGTTCTGAGATCCGTACAAAACACGTACACGCGATGTGGGCACCACGTAGAATTTTTTAATGCGAAACCTGGTGGTACGTAAAGTTACCTCTAGGCTTTAAAAGGTTAACAAACACTAAACACTTGCAGAAATTCTGACTGCTTTTACTGGGAAGCTTGCCTGAGGATGACTAGCCAGCCTATTTGCAGCGAACGCTCACGGTAACAAAGGTTATGGTCATGTCAACGGCAAAGTCTGCTGCAGGCCTCCTTGTATGTCTGTGACTGAGTGCAACGGGGCGGGGTGTCACAAATCATCACTGATTCTTCAAAATGTGCAGTTTCAAGAACCTTTAGTACGGGCTGAGAACGCTGAAGCACCAGGTGTGTCACATTTAGTGGTGACATGTGGGCAAGAATGGGGGAAAAAAATACAAACCCCAAATAAAAGCCCCAAATAACAAATACCTTGGGATACAAAATGACCGGTTCGACTAGGATATCTAGAAGTGCGTTGCCACTACGCAAATGTCTTCGTTTCCGTGCACTTGCTCACACGCAACTGGGCCTCCTTTTCACACGAAATAACAAACACCCTTTAGATCACCCTTTACTGAACTTCGCGAACCGACTAACCAAATAAACACCGTCCATGACGTAAGAAGGCAATTCCCCGCGCTTCATACAATCCGAACTATCATCACTGTGTTTACATGAAGCTGACCTATCATCGCTCTGTGTACAGGAACCTCAACTATCATCACTGGGTTTACAGGAACCTGAACTACCGTCACTGTGTGTACAGGAACCTGAACTATCATCACTGTGTTTACAGGAACCTGAACTATCATCCCTGCGTTTACAGGAATCTGAACTATCGTCACTGAGTTTACAGGAACCTGAACTATCACTGTACAGGAACCTC
>BLKM01002776.1:730301-865187 GCA_013340265.1 Coptotermes formosanus | reverse complement strand
TGTGTGTGTGTATCTGTGTGGGTGTGTTTGTGTGTATCTGTGTGTGTGGGTGTGGGTGTGTGTGTGTGTGTATCTGTGTATGTGTATGTGTGTGTATCTCTGTGTGTGTATGTGTGTGTATGTGTGAGAGAGAGAGACAGACAGTGAGAGAGAGAAATAGCTGATGCTCCAAGTGTTTCTTGCCCTGAAAGGTAATCTGTTAATTAAAGCTGAAGACGCCGGATTTAAAACGTGTTTCTCTAACACGCAAGGTTTGCGTAACTTACGGCAAATGATCTGCTCTCAAAAGTGAATAATCAGTAGTGCCGAGATCAAGAATGAGCGACGCTATACCTCCGCTTCCCCATACGTCTTTATGAGAAGGTGCTTAGTTAAGCACGGTGACAGTTTTACCGCAGTTTGTCTCTGAATGAGAAAGTACGGTGGGATTTTGTGAATACGATAATGAACATTTAGGCTCATATCAGCATGTCAAGAAGACGTCTGCTGCATGGGGATAGGCAGAAGCGTCCGCCCCTGAATGTACTTAACATGCACCGGATTTCGAACACGAAATTTTAGAAATTTAGTTCAGTTCTTTCGTTTTCTTTGTTAATTTGCTTCTTGTTTTCACTTGTTTAGCTACGTGCCTTTCTGAACGCCCTGTCGCCTAGTTTTTGTGTTATTTATCATTCATTCATAATTTTAATGCTTTATGTATTTTTCCTCATTTTTCCAGTTCTGACTTCGTTACTATTTTATGCTAATATTATTCCTGCCGTTTGTTACCTGATATAACTCTTTCTAATTGTCTTTTATGCGTGCTTTCGTTTGTGTTTTTTTAAACATTTTGTTTTACGTTCCTGTGCTGTGCTGTGTCTGTGTAATTAGCCTTCTGGCTGTTTTGCCAGCGCATGAGTAATGAACTTGTTGTTATTATTATTATTATTATTATTATTATTATTATTATTATTATTATTATTTGACGCCGCTGTATTTCAGTCGTAACAGTAACCAGGCTACGAAACGGACGACCGACGGATAAATATGAGATTTGCAACGGGGTGCGGCTTTGTCTGCTGCTAAGCGTTCCGACCCAATTTGGGGCCGATGAAACAGGGGTACGGTTTTGTCTTCTGCTAAGCGTTCCGACCCAATTTGGGGCCGATGAAACAGGAGTACGGTTTTGTCTTCTGCTAAGCGTTCCGACCCAATTTGGGGCCGATGAAACAGGGGTACGGCTTTGTCTTCTGCTAAGGGTTCCGACTCAATTTGGGGCCGATGAAGCGTCCCATTCAATGGGTATGGAAGGGGTGTTTTTACACGGGGGGGGGGTTAAAGCGGCCATGGTGTTAATGTGACCAATCATCTACCTCTGTTTCCACAAATTAGGACTGCATGGAGCTGTTCCTTCATTCCCCCTTCATTTGTTCATGTTGGTGTACCGCGTTACTGACACTCGTCATAATGCTTCCGTTGTGCAGTCTTTCTTTCCGTACTTCCGGTTTGTTCGGTTTATTTTCTGCTCTAACTTCCGTAAATTCATCTCCTTTCTTTTCTTTCTTTTCTTTTCTTTTCTTTTTCTTCGTATCTTCTTCCGCCATCTTTATTTACTCTTAGTTTTTTGCTATAGTTTTCCTTTCTCCTACTACAAAATATGTGAAATTGTTTGGAAAATCTGAAGAGAAGAAATCATGTCGGAAAATGTGACGTAGGCGGAAGAATAATATTAAAATATATTTGGAAAATACAAGATGTAAATGTGTGGATGGTATTCAGCCCAGCGGACAGTTCCTGTAAACACGATAAAAACATTATAATTCCATGAAAGTTGGGGGTTTCTTGCCCAGGCGAGTTACCTACCAAATTTTCAACACTGTCCTGTCACCACAGAATCAGATTCTGTCCTGTGTAAATGGGTCTGTCGGACGCGTATTTTGGAACGCCTTGTTGTAAGCGAACTGTAGTTTCTTATGCATGTAAACTCGCCAAGTTTCAGCTTTACTATGGGTTTTGTTTAAAGCTGGCTGCAACGCCGGTTACAGA
Source organism: Coptotermes formosanus (assembly GCA_013340265.1). Taxonomy (NCBI): domain Eukaryota; kingdom Metazoa; phylum Arthropoda; class Insecta; order Blattodea; family Rhinotermitidae; genus Coptotermes; species Coptotermes formosanus. Next base: position 863,162 of record BLKM01002776.1, on the reverse strand, counting down.
CATCCATCCTTGGCAGTGAGCGTGTCTACGTAAGTTCTACACGTCACGAAATAGCGCGAATACCGCCATTGTTATCGGCATACCTGCTTCTAAGTGCCCGTCACTTTCGTAACGACTTAACCCTTTAAAACGCAGTGGCAAATATACGTACCACATGCTTTAATGCTCACAGTACTTCGCTTTGCCCACACGATGCCTGTGCCTTGTACAGTTCTTATAACGGACGGAAGTTCTTTGCCTTAAAACAACCGGTCAGCCTGTGGAATGGAGGCGGAATTTGAAGACTCAGCTGGTATGAGACGTAGCGCCGAGTCCCGGGGTTAGGGTTTCGCGACGTTTCGAAGAAACATAGTGACTCTATCTTCGCGGATTAAAGAGTATAAGACGAATTACACGTCAGCCATTGAAAATGAAGGCATTGTGTTCCTCCGAAACGTCGATAAACCCTAACCCACGGACACACTGCCACGTCCCATAAGAGCAGAATCATCAAAAACTGCTGTGATAACCGAATCTGTTTTTTAGATCAGGGGTGTTGTGTACGGTGGCGCCTAATGTTTGTGCTTCGTGCCACCCCTTCTGAAGTAAAGAATTTTGAAGTAGCCCCAAGATTTTTGGAAAATTTGTGGAATCCGAGTTTAGATAAATTTTACACATCAACGAGGTAACAGTGCGAATCATCAGTATGTAGGGGTGACCAAATTCTTCTGGTGCCTCCGGCCTAGAAGATAACTTGTCTTGTACAGCCCCTCCCGTTGATTTGCATGCCGGTGAGTGCCACACCACAGCCTAACCTACGTGACTCTGGCGAGTTCCACTGGGACAGCAGCAAAGAAATGTAGCCCGTCTTCAATAATTCATGTCTAGTGACCTAGGGGCTAAACGCCAGTCCAAGAAAAGGATAAAAATATCCAAAAACTAAGAGTCGAGCCCTAGGGACACAGTGCAAGGTGAAGGTAGAAAGCACGTTCAGAGCTCTGCTTGCCGCGTACCTAACGGCAAGTCCCTAGGGACTAGGCCCTGCCTTATGCATGGGCCGGAACCACGGCCGTGTCTGTGCACTGTCCCGCAGCACGCTAGGCATTTCCTTGGACGCGGCATCGTTTGTTTATACGCAGTCAGCAGCGGCGGTATACGTGGCCTGCATAATCAGTGTCAACACGGAATGCATAAGTATTGTCTGCTGGCATCAAACCGTTGAAAATTTCAATGGGAAAATTGTTGGGAAAACTATAGATCAAATTGCGTGTGAGATTTGACGTCCTTGCGGCCATGACTAAAGAAACTGCTGTCTTCTGGGATGTGACACCGTGTAGTCTGGTATAGAAGTTTGCTGACGTTTTAGACGAACCTACTGCTGTCATGATAGAGATATCAGGTTCCTCTGAATCGTCCGTAAAATTACGCTAATTGCATTGATGATTGAAATGGCACGCCCCTCTGACAACTTCATTGAAGTGCTACCAGAATGCACGGTGTCACATGCCAAAAGACAGAAATCTTAATGTCAAATTACTTAACCTCAGTACGTGACAAGTAATGCTTTTTCCAAGTTGCTAAAGTGCACTAAGCCGTGCTGCTGTTTCGGGAGGTGTTGTCATCAAATCTGCACAGCTTGTTGCAGTACGAACGAGTTCCCATTGCTGTCATCTTGTGCTCCTGTTCATAACAAGCTCCAAATCTGACTAACCTGTCTCGGTGTTGCTGCCCTATTCTACTTCTCTTCGTAAGTGCTAGCAAACCTAACGACCTACTGAACGATAAGGTAAGCCTATCACGTGTGCAGTGTGTTTCTCTGCAACGGCTTCGTGATCTTACTCTCCTACTGACACAAAAACATTCAAATTTCTTGCAATGTTACGCCCTGTCGATTGATAAATACGTACCGACGTTTCTAGAGTCGTAGTATCTTCATCTTCCGCGTCTAACCGCAGTCCAAGCTTGAAATCTGAAGATGGTAGCAACATGCTTCTCCGAAACGTCGGTACCTATTTACCGCTTTAAACGGCGTCGGATCCAATAAGACTTTAGTCTTTATCAACGCCGCTGCGGGAGTGTCAAATCTCTCGCGGTAACAAACATCGTATTCCATAGACGTGAAGGGGATTGGCTGAGTCACTGTCAGCGTCTCTACAAGAAGCACAATCCCTCTTGAGGAGCTGATAGTTGTTTAGCAACTAAAGTAGTTCCAGGTATTTTATGGAAGATGTAAGGTGCCTGTTTTTTCACAAGAGTTCTCCACCGGGTAATATCCAGGGCCGGGTGAATCCAATCCCCATTCTGCTTCTTTAAATCCAGTTTAACCCTTTAAAGACGAAGCGTATCTGTTTTATATAAGGACTCAGTGCGTACCGCGCTGTAAACACTCTCCACTTCGGTTATAAAAACCAATCTCTTAATGTTTTATAAGGCAAAAGTCGCTGTTTGTTCTGAGATCCGTACAAAACACATAAACGCAATGTGGGCACCACGTAGAATTTTTTAGTGTTAAACCTGGTGGTACGTAAAGTTACCGCTAGGCTTTAAAAGGTCCGGGCATCAGGAAGAATACGAACTCACAATTTTAGCATTTTGACGGAACAAATCAACGTATTCAAAAACTCTACAGAACTGTTGGATTTGTACTGAAAGATATGAAATCTTTACGTAGATTTATTTGTTATGGACTAAATTATCCTCAATTCTCGTATATCAAGTAGCGTTTCTGAAGCATTAATTTGAATGTCGGTTATTTTCTATTGTTGCCTCAGCGTACATAAACACATTGTTGAAGAACGGAATAACAATGAAGTCTTCTACAATATCTCCATAATAGCAGAACGTCTAGTAACATATGGGCTGTGTAGCGACTGAAACTGAGCAGTTGTTTGTGAATCAGGGTAAAAAATGTGCAGCAAATTGTACATTTTGTTGTCGAACTGTAACAAAATTACAGCCAGATGGTCACACGAATGACTGATGTGTTTCGTAAGTAATAATTCCCTTTCGAATCTAAACATTACATCACAGTCTGCTGCTGACATGAAATGGCAGCGGTTTTTGAATGAAAGAAGAGCGATTCTGAAATAAAAGAAAATATACTGTAGGTAGAGTCACATGAAAAGGCAGCTTCAACGCTTTAAAATTTATGTTATGCATTAGACTTTGGTGTCATAGAATTTCTTTACAGTCTACAAAGGAAATGAACAGTCTTGTAACGGCGCTATAAGACTGTCTAGTGAAATCGAATTTGATAAGAGAAAATTGCAGCTTTAGGAATTTGAAGTCCTATTTCATGTCTTATTCCCGTACAAAATTCTACGAACCGTTTGACCGATCCTTCTTCTTGCTCTTAGGTGAGTCTTCAGTTCTCAAACGATGAAAAGAATAAATGGCCTGTGAATCAAATAGAAAGAAATGGAATTCTAAAAACATAGGAACTAGTTTTGCGATGGATTAGCCAAATCCTAGCATCACAAAAGAATTCGCTCTAATTTGCTTTTAAGTCTTTGATGAAAGCTGCAGTCAGAACTCGGTCAACAGTTTAAACCTTTTTGTGTCTCCATCTCCACACGATAGCTCAGACTTTTTAACCACAAAGGCAGAGGGTAAAAAGCAAATGGAAGAAAGTAACCCGCGGAGTTTTGTAAGAAGGAATGAAAGGAAAGGTTTTGGTTGGCTGCGTACAAATGAGAAGCTAATGTGGAGCCTTGTGACACGTCAGGGTGTCGGTAGTGCGCTAACAGTGCGGTCAATAAGTGTTGGTACTAAGCTACAGTGCGATCAGTAAGTGTTGGTACTGTGCTACAGTGCGATCAGTAAGTGTTGGTACTATGCTACAGTGCGATCAGTAAGTGTTGGTACTGTGCTACAGTGCGATCAGTAAGTGTTGGTACTATGCTACAGTGCGATCAGTAAGTGTTGGTACTATGCTACAGCGCGATCAGTAAGTGTTAGTACTGTACTACAGTGCGACCAGTAGATGTTGGTACTGCGCTACAGTGCTATCAATAAATGTTGGTACTGTGCTACAGTGCGACCAGTAAATGTTGGTACTGTGCTACAGCGCCATAAGTAAATGTCGATACTGTGCTACAGCACTATCAGTAAATGTTGGTATTGTGCTACAGTGTAATCAATAAATGTTGATACTGTACTGCAGTGCGACCAATAAATGTTGGTACTGTGCTATAGTGTGAACAATAAATGTTGGTACTGTGCTATAGTATGAGCAATAAATGTTGGTACTGTGCTGCAGTGCGATCAATAAATATTGGTACTGTGCTAGAATTTGATCAATAAATGTTGATTCTTTGCTGCAGGTTTTGTGCTATATGTATAACATAAATTAATATTTTTAGTATCGTATTATTCTTATAGTTGTATTAAGTCTGACATGTGAATGCAAGGTACAGCAATGTCAACAGGGCCCGGAATTCCTTGTCCATCCTTAATATTCTGTATAACAGTTGCAAAGTTGCACGACGATCGGCAGCCTGCAGCACTTCACTGTGCGTATCGCACTTTCCACTGACCGCTCACAACGCTCCTGTTTCTCATCCAGCGAACACGATGTAACCTTCATACGGAGGGGACTGGAGTTCAATGCCCGATACCGATCCTTTCGCTTTCTGCTCGCTAAGCATAAGGGCGTGGGGTACACTGAATTAATCGTTACCACGTAAAGGGGCCCCTAAATGCATTCATTGGTGCATTCAAGGAAATTACACTGTGATGTACTGATAGCAGGATGAAACGTGTAGTGCACACGAATATATAAGAAATGCGTAAAGCCTGTTGGTTAATAAACATCAAAGCCACGTGTCACTTGGACGGATAACAGTAAGTTGGATCATACAGGAACAGTACCGTACGTCAAAGACAAGAGGCCGGCAGTGCTGCTGTGCATTCGGCATGTCACGTTCGAAGTTTTGCCAGGTACCGGTGGCGTGGGTGAGGTTTAATGTGGTTTTCCTCAGACCCTCTAGAAAATCCGGGATAGGACCTCAAATTTGGCAGCTACCGCTTCCTTTCACGTCCTTTCCAGTGCGTTACGCAATTATTTATCTATTATTTACTGAGTGTAAACTGATTTATCACAGACATTTTTAAAACCTAAAAACATTTAAAGAAAGAGAGTGGCAAATTACGGACTAAATTCGTATGTGTCGGCATATGACAAGTGGCTGGCTGTTGTTGACATGGTAATGAACCTTCGTGTTTCAGAAAATACGAGGAACTTGTTGAGTGAATAAGAGACAAACAGTTTCTGAAGAAGGGCTGTGCTCAGTGGAGTCGGCCTGAGTATTGCACTGCCAGTTACTGCGGAAGGCCGGCTTCAGCATGCAAATGCGCCTGCTTTTTGCTTTGCTGCGTTGGTATGTGTAGAGGGAAACACTGGGCGGTCCAAATGAGTGTGTAAAAATTGCCTCAAAATTAAACCTTACAAGACTCGAAATTCATTTAAATAAATATTGTCTTTATCTCACAGTAAACTTAGTGCTTATCTATTATTATTTATTTATTTATTTATTTATTTTGACAGCAAATGGGTTTGTACCCGGTGGCAGCGGTACTGCAATAACACACATCACACAAAATAACACACCACACTCAAACAGAACACAGCACACAAAATTACAAAAACAATAAAGGGCACATGCTGCACACAGTAAATACAGTTACAATACAAATACAGTTACAATACAAATACAATTGTAATACAAATACAATTACAGTCCAATTACAATTACAATACAAATACAGTTACAAATACAAATACAAATAGAGAATCGGCCTGTTAATGCTACGTATGGAAACAGTCATCTTTCGTGAGAAATATATGCTACACGGAAGTACAGTCAGCAGACAAAATGTAGATATTTTTATCTTAAAGTGAGTGGAAAAACTTTACAGCTGTGACCAGAAATAATCCTCCAAAATTAAGAACAAAAACATTTTTCAGAAAACTTCGTACCAAAATTATGGGATATAGTGTTTCATAACAAGTTCATTTTTTTTGCAAAACAAATTAAGACGCCAACAGGGGCACACCAAATTTACGTGGCTGTAATCCGTCTTTGGCCCTGCAATGCCATGTTCAGGGAAACAATAGTATGTGTGAAAAATTACATAATTATGCGACAGTTACATATTCAAGACAGCTGACCTGTACCTATCATTTAAATATGATTTTAACGCCAAGTTTGTTTCTGATGGGAACACCCTGTATCAGTGGTATTATCATAGGTATGTTTATCAGAATACACTTTAATACAAATTACACACACCTTCTGCATGGCCGAAATGTGTAAGAGAGTGGAATAAATGGGTTTATACCCAGATTTATCAGGTACAGTGTGATGGTTCGTTAATCAATTCTAGTGAAAAAAATGCGCGGTGTTAACAACACAGAATTGTTTTCTGGGTATAGATGTCGGCTTTTCTGAATAAATTCGACGCTGTTTTGGATAAGCCTGGAGGGACGCCTTCCGTAAGGACTTTTCACTAGAAGGAAGCCAAATGAAAGCAACTGAAGCCCCTACCTTATGCCCTTACAGCCACTCGAGAGTTTGAAATGTGTGTTTTTATATGGTTACTGCGTTTTTAAATTATTCCACATCTCGTTTTTGATTCCCTCAAAATTGGAGGGTGACAAATTTTGACACCTTTTCGTAACTCGACGTTGACGTGTCTCTTCGACCCACCCAATTATTGTACGTGGCAGAAAACTTATTCTCTGTCACCCCTTGTGATTATAATTGTGGTGACTAGTCACCGGAAGGCTGTTTAAACCTTCTGAAAGTGGGAGTTCTATATGAACCACCCTGTATAACATGTGAATATGATGACATGCCATAATTGCCTGATAACTAACTAACTAACTAACTAACTAACTAACTAACTCCGTGCAGCAGAGGCGTTCTGGAGAAGCTAACAGTTTCTCAGCTAGTCAAGAAATTCCCCGCATTTTATGGAACTCGGAGGTTCATTACCGCGTTCGCAAGAGCCCGCCACCTGTCCCTATCCAGAGCCATAACTGTCTGCAGGATTTTGTGTGTATTTTTTCATTATGTAAGTGACCAATATCTGCACAGTATGAAAAAAATTGTAAATTATCTTCGTAGTTGAAATATTAAGCCGTGTTTCCTTCTCTGGTCAAGTCCGTTGAAAAAAGTCCTTTGATTGTCGGCGTTTAATTAAACTCCTCTTTTAGGCACGATTGTGTGAACTCGTCAGCTTCGCTATATTCGTGTCTGCCCACTTCTCAGCTTGCAGTGAACCCTGTATGAAATTTACAACACTATGAGAAGTAAAATTAATCTAAATAACGTTTTAAAACTTTGTTGATATCTCATAGAAAACACAGTGCTTTTCCATCACAAACGAAGATACAACCTGCCTAATTTTTACGTTATGCGTACATTTCCTATCTTGTTTTCTGCATGGAAACTCACGTCTATGCATTTGCGCTCCTGGAATCAGTTGGTGCGTGTTGTAGTACATGTCCGTGAGGTCCTGAGTTCCAGCCTCGACGCGACCAGACAAATGCCCTGATAGATCCCCAGTTATAGTGCGACTGCCTCGTTCCACGTCGCATGCCAAATAAATGTGACGTATTTATAATATCGTTATCATCACAACATGGCTGTGGGTACTTTGTTGTTTTCATACTTTTGTTATAAACAACTCAAGAGGCACAGATGTTCTGGAGAATCCAGTAGTCGCTCAGCTGCTCAAGTACTTTCCTACCAATTATGGAACTCCAGTGTCATGGTCATATTCAAAAGAACCAGCCATATCCCATCCTGTTTCTTTGACATACATTTTAATATTATCTTGCTCTCTACTGTCTTATCTTCCAAGTATGCTTCGTCACGTTACAAACCTAACAACTAGTTACATTACGAAGTGATGTACTGGTGTTGAGGAATCCCGCTCAGCCTTCACTTTCCTGTTATGAATACAGATCTGAGTTACGTCCTTAAAAAGTACGTTTAACGCTCAGAGCACGTAACAAACAATTCTCATATTTCTTACGTAACGTTATAATCCACGCGTACCCATCATGCTTTGTGGCTGTTAGAGTGCAGACGTGACAAACAGTGTACAGCGGAAGGTCATAACACATATGCAGCCACACATGCATATGACGTAGCTGCTGTGTTCTCTTTGCGGTCCGCTGACTTCACTAAGCATGAATGTAAAATTAACCGCCCCACCTCCCTCCTCCTTCCCCCACCAATAAGCCTCTTGTTCTCCATCCGACAGGTGACAGCGGTCATAAATTCCTTGACCATGCACAGTGTGTATAGCGCGACACGGTCAATTACGTTTGCTATTGTTCAGTACGTAACGTTACCGGACAGCGCATTGAGTTTAATCGGTCCCTTCAGAGTCCTTATTAACCCTCTAAAACCTCAGTCTGACGTATGTTTTTATTTCATTTTTGATTTACAGAAAAAATACTTCGTCTCCAATACAAAGTCCAGGCACTTAATGCATGCTGGGGGGGGGGGAAATCGCTATTTTTGTGAGATCGGTACAAAATATAAAACGTGTAGGGAGAACGTAGAATTTTTATTGTTAATTATGGTGATATATATAATAACCAGTCGGCGTTAAAGGGTTAATGCAAAACACTCGACGTATTTACTTATTAACTCGACAGAGCTAGGACCTCTTTGTAAAGCTGATACTGGCTTTTCTAGTCAATAATTCCATATAAAGATCCAGTCCGTACCGCGCAGTAAACACTCCGTCTCGGCTATAAAACGGTCAGTTAATGCTGTATAGGGAAATAATCGCTCTTTGTTCTGAGATCCACACAAAATACGTAAATACACTGTGTGGGCAGAACGTAGAATTTGTGAATGTTAAACCTCGCGGTGCGTACAGTAACCACTGGGCTTTAAAGGGCCACAGTCCGTACCGCGCAGTAAACACACTCCGTCTCGGTTATAAAAACCAGTCAGTTAATGCTGTATAGGGAAATAATCGCTGTTTGTTCTGAGATCCACACAAAACACATAAACCCACTGTATGGGCAGAACGTAGAATTTGTGAATGTTAAACCTGGCGGTACATAAAGTAACCACCGGGCTTTAAAGGGCTACAGTCCGTACCGCGCAGTAAACACACTCCGTCTCGGTTATAAAAACCAGCCAGTTAATGCTGTATAGGGAAATAATCGCTGTTTGTTCTGAGATCCACACAAAACACATAAATACACTGTGTGGGCAGAACGTAGAATTTGTGAATGTTAAACCTGGCGGTACATATAGTAACCACTGGGCTTTAAAGGGCTACAGTCCGTACCGCGCAGTAAACACTCCGTCTCGGTTATAAAAACCAGTCAGTTAATGCTGTATAGGGAAATAATCGCTGTTTGTTCTGAGGTCCACACAAAACACATAAACACACAGTGTGGGCAGAACGTAGAATTTGTTGAATGTTAAACCTGGCGGTACATACAGTAACCACTGGGCTTTAAAGGGCTGCAGTCCGTACCGCGCAGTAAACACACTCCGTCTCGGTTATAAAGACCAGTCAGTTAATGCTGTATAGGGAAATAATCGCTGTTTGTTCTGAGGTCCACACAAAACACATAAACACACTGTGTGGGCAGAACGTAGAATTGTTGAATGTTGAACCTGGCGGTACATAAAGTAACCACTGGGTAGTAGAGGACTACAGTCCGTACCGCGCAGTAAACACTCCGTCTCGGTTATAAAAACCAGTCAGTTAATGCTGTATAGGGNAACACACTCCGTCTCGGTTATAAAAACCAGTCAGTTAATGCTGTATAGGGAAATAATCTCTGTTTGTTCTGAGATCCACACAAAACACATAAACACACTGTGTGGGCAGAACGTAGAGTTGTTGAATGTTAAACCTGGCGGTGCACGAAGTAACGAAGACGTATCCTCTTCTTGAGATGGGAAGTCCTCGCTTCTGTACAACGCGTATTTGCTGCAGCGTCAACCTTCGGTATTGAAACTAATTTAGCATTTTGTTATCGTCTCATTTTGGGCGACACACAAGGAAAACTTTAAGAACCCCGCACAGTTGCGGTTCTGGCTTTAGGGGATGGTGTTGTAAGTAGATGGTTCTCAAATTGTGGTCCGCGGGCCCGTAGGGGTCCTCGATAACATCTTTGCCTTCCTTTGCAAAGTAGAAGGAAAAATAAGTATTGTGTTAGTGTGTTTGTTAATATGAAAATATGCTTAGCGGAGTAATAGTACAATAGAGTGCAGATTGTGCTCAGTAGAACTCAGAACTAAATTTTTCCTGATCTTCCCTTTTTTACTGCTAGGAAAGTCATATTTTGTAATGAGTTTTTACTTTGATTTAATGCGGTTTTTGGAAGTTAAGTACTTTGTTTTGCAGATCCCAGTGGCCGCGCGGTCTGAGGCGTAGGTCTGCGGCCGAGCGCTTCCTGGGATCGTGGGTTCGAATCCCACCGGGGGCATTGATGTTTGTCTTGCACAGTGTTTGTGTTGTCAGGTAGAGGTATCTGCGACGGGCCGATCCCTTGTCCAGAGGAGTCCTACCGACTGTGGTGTGTGTCTGAGTATGATCAAATGAAAATTACAAAAACCCTCGACACCTGCTATGAACAAGTAGGTAGAAGAGGGAAGGACTAAGAAAGGAGAAGGTACTTTGTTGTTGAACGTTACGTGTTAGTGGTAGTTTAGATAATTCTGGGGGAGTGTCCACAATGTTCGAGAAACTGTGTAAGAAACACTGTCTCCAGGCACTACCCTAGCGTTTACGTGGAATGAGTAAGGCGGAGATCAGTGGATACGCCTGAAATGTTGCTGTGTGAATTCTGCAGTAAGGCGCATCACAGTCGTGCAGCTAGCGGGCCTACTGTGTGGCAGCTTGCTACAAATACTCGACCTTCAGAGCAAGGTTAATGCTACTGCTGAACACATTCACTGTGCCTACATGTCAGGACCTTTGGTTTGTCAAGAAGCTGTACTGCCTGCAAATCCGTAACAACATACTGCTCTTTGTTACGTCATGCGTTTTTCTTACATGTTCTACGGTTCGCAGCAAAATAGACCATGCCGCTGGGTCTAAAATCTGACGTTCAAAAATTCTACGTTCTGCCCGCAGAGTGTATTTATGTGTTTTGTGTGGATCTCAGAACAAACAGCGATTGTTTCCCTATACAGCATTAACTGACTGGTTTTTATAACCGACACGGAGTGTGTTTACTGCGCGGTACGGACTGTAGCCCTTTAAAGCCCAGTGGTTACTTTATGTACCACCAGGTTTAACATTCAACAAGTCTACGTTCTGCCCACACAGTGTATTTATGTGTTTTGTGTGGATCTCAGAACAAAGAGCGATTATTTCCCCATACAGCATTAACTGACTGGTTTTTATAACCGACACGGAGTGTGTTTACTGCGCGGTACGGACTGTAGCCCTTTAAAGTCCAGTGGTTACTTTATGTACCTCCAGGTTTAACATTCACAAATTCTACGTTCTGCCCACACAGTGTGTTTATGTGTTTTGTGTGGATCTCAGAACAAACAGCGATTATTTCCCTATACAGCATTAACTGACTGGTTTTTATAACCGACACGGAGTGTGTTTTCTGAGTGGTTATTTTGTGTATTTAAACGTTTGAAGTACGGTGTAAAGGTGTCGGAGTATCATATAATTACCTTCTGTAGAGTAAGCCCATTAAATTCAAAATGCAACAGACTGGGCTCGAACCAGTAGTATTGAAAAAACTGTGAGAGCTTGCTACTCTTAATTCCCATGTTCGCCGCCGGGGGGGGGGGGGGTACAACGCCGTGTAGTTCGGTAGAAATATAGCGACGATTCGGAGGATCCTGCTACCCTCCATCTTAAAGACAGATGAACCATCTACCGTGAAGAAGGCGGCACATTTCACAACGTAGTAGTTTTCACGTAGTTACGTTTTAGTATTAAGAGCACTCATTAAACCCGTTACATTGCTTGGAGTGTAAACAATGTAAAACTCAGTAACTTATAATATGCAGACTTTGCGCTTACAGTGGCCTTGCTTCGTACTGTTAACCTGTGCGTATAGAAATTAAGACGCCTGTAAATTGTCTAATTGAATGCCCCAGCGTCACTTTATGGTTACTATTCCTCCAGACAGTGTCGTTCTTATCTCCTCAGACGCTTGAACTAACCCACGTAAGATGCAGTACAGATTAACCCTTTAAAGACGAAGCGTATCTGTTTTATATAAGGACTCAGTGCGTACCGCGCTGTAAACACTCTCCATTTCGGTTATAAAACGCAATCTGTTAATGTTTTATAAGGCAAAAGTTGCTGTTTGTTCTGAGATCCGTACAAAACACATAAACGCAATGTGGGCACCACGTAGAATTTTTTAATGTTAAACCTGGCGGTACGTAAAGTTACCGCTAGGCTTTAAAAGGTTAATGTCTTAACACCTTTGAGCACCGTGAAGACTGTGCCCACCCCTTTCTCACACAACGTACTTGTGTGCTTAACGTGAGTCTCGCAGTCAACTGCGACTGTTCCACTGTCCAACATAATAGTTTTGTTGTTGCAATGCAGATTGTGTTTACTGCGAGGTAGGAACTGAATGTTTAAGTTATTTGGATGAATTTAAAGCTTGAAAATTTTTCCAAATGCATAAGCAGAGAGAGAGAGAGAGAGAGAAAAGGGGTGTTCTGTTTAACGACGCTGTCACTTTATACAGCGTCGATGACAGATGAATGAGTTGTGGAGCACTGGTGGAATGATACTGACTGGGGGAAAACTGAAGTTATTGGATATAAACCTCTCGCAGTGCCATTTTATCGTCGATAAATCTCACGTCATTTGCCTGGAATTGAAGCCGGGCCTCCGCGGTTTTGTTGTATTCAATCACTAACACAGACTGGTGTTTTGTTGTATTCAGTCACTAACACAGACTGGTGTTTTGTTGTATTCAGTCACTAACACAGACTGGTGTTTTCTCCTTTTTCTCAGGTGTGATGGAGACATGGGAGGATTAGCACCATTCCAGCCGTTTGCGTTATTTGGAAACCCGAAAGTTATGGGTAAGTGAAAGAAAAAATAGTGCATAGGTAGAGGTGTATAAATTGTGCACATTTTGTTGTCTGGTTTGCTGCAATTGGAACTAACACGGTGGCTGCAGGGCCGAGACATCCGTCACCGCCAATAACACAACTCCTCATTTTACACAGTTCCAGCCTTCTTACTCCCCTGCATCAGCGCAGTAAATCTCTCTAAGATCCTACTTAATGTTATCCATCAGTTTATTTATTTTTCTATTGGTTGAATGTTTGTTAGGTCTTCCCAACCAAAATTCTGTGTAGATTCTTAATTATAAAACAACTAGCCAGTACCCCCTCACCTGGAGGGATGTGGACTGGATTTAGCTGGCTCAGGATAGGCTCCACTGACGATGCTTGTCAACATGTTATTGAAAGTGTCAAGTTCCAGAAACCGTGTGAAATAGCTGGGTGTGTAAGAAGGGGTGTATTGCAATGCATCTTAAAGAAATGTGTTGCCAGAATGTGGGCAGCATTGATCCTTCTTGGTGGGCTGATGTGCACACGGTAATGAACACGGAATATAACTAAAAGGCAGGGAAATTTTTCGCCCGCTGAACAACTGTCAGCTTCTCAAGAAGGAGTTTGCTCTATTTAATGAATGAACTTTTGCTGTGCCTCATGTGAACCCCGTGTCGTGCTGCTGCGCTGATATCTGGAGCTGACAGGTGAGGGTCGGTCACTGGCAGCGTAGCGGTGCAGTAGTGTGTTGACATATCTGAAGATAGCGATCCCAGCATCTAGTTAAGTCCTGTACTTATCACTAAGCAAAATCGTTTCGTTTCGCAGTCCTTCCCTCTTCTACCTACTTGTTCACAGCAGGTGTCGAGGTTGTTTATTTTCACTTGATCACACTCAGACACGCACCACAGCCGGTAGGACTCCTCTGGACGAGGGATCAGCCCGTTGCAGAGACCTCTACCTGACAACACAAACACTGTACAAGAGACAAACATCCATGCCCCCGGTGGGATTCGAACCCACGATCCCGGCAAGCGCTCGGCCGCAGACCGACGCCTTAGACCGCGCGGCCTCTGGGATCGGCGCTAAAGAAAATCAGGGATCTTATCCCACAGCCGTCTAACAAGTGTATTGCTGAGAGCATAATTCCCATCAGCGTTGCTGTACGGCACTGCCGGCGGTTGTGTTCGTGAAACCCGACACGTCTACATTCCACCGGTATATATAAACTGCTAACATCAGCGTTAAATAAATATCTTAATTTTTTCTCTCCTTTTCCCCTTTGGAGTGATGTGAAAGTGGCAGCGTGGGGATGGGGTACCTGGAAAGGCGAAGGGTTGTATGTGTCATAAATTAGATGTAGGTATTGCGGGGGTGCCTTAAGCCCCTGTACACTAGACTCGTGAAGTTGGCCGGCAGAATATCGTTCTTTATTGTGGCCATGAAACCCCCCCCCCCCCCTCTTAAGACTGTGTAACAGAGCTGCAGCTGCCCGCCCGATGACCTCTCAATCCTCCTGGGGTTTATTTCACGTTGTGCTATAAACCCTGCGTGTGCCACCAGCCCCTCTGGTATCCCTTTGTACCATCCATCTTCAGGAAGGGCGCCATAAGGATGTTAGGTGGCTGCTTCAGTGTTACCAACATGCCCGCTCTCTCCATTGTTTTGTTCCTCTCACGTTTTCATCTCTCTCTGCCCCCCCCCCCCCCCCATTTGTTTCTTTCGTCCTCAGAATCATCACGGTCTTTCTCCCTATTCCATTTGTACTTCACCAGCTCTTCATTTGGTTTCTTTTACTCAATCTGTCTCCCCCTATCCACAAACCAGGGGTGCCAAGTGTCTAGTGTTTCCACACTCGTTTTGTTTTGTGTTTTTATTCTACTGCATAAATATATTACCTACCCCATGTACACGCACATTTAAGCTAAACAGAGCAGGCCTTTTTAAAATAAATTGTTGCTACAGAATAACTGACAACAGAAATATATCACCCCAAAACACTTGCCTTAGGGTCGGTTTAGGGACGCTGTGACGTCATCAGTGCTTTCAATTACACTCAGTGACTCACGTGTGGCATAAACTCAGTGCATCAGAGGGATACTGCTGATGCTGGGATGTTTATTCAATGTTTCCTTTTGTCCCTAGAGAAAAATGTTCAGAAAGTTGCGTGCCTGCGTGTGTCAAAGTCATTGGTTCGCGGACCGATGCCGGTCTACAAATGTCAGGATTGCGTCATAAATTTGAAATTCATGTTTGAGAGAATTGGTTACCTTCTGTGAATAGTTTCGCTTCTGCTGTCCACTTTAACACTGCGCGGTCGCGGTGAGCCCCACTGACACCTTTTATGCCCAGATGACCCCAGTACCTCTTACGTTAACAGAATGAAAATACAAGTTTCTAACGTTTACAGAACGGAGTTTGTAACCTGTGATTTTCGCCTTCATTTTTACCCCTACTTCATACAACCACTCCTTAGTATTCTCCATATTTCTCCCCCCGCATCCCCCGAGACCTGTGCTCCATTACTTCCACCACTCTGTTGCCTAACTTGTACAGAATTTTTCATTCGTTTTGCTGAATTCGACATTGCACTTACATTTCTTCTTATTTCATACGCCCCTGATTCTTATACTGAGCTGTATTTCATCTCTGTAAATGGCATGCAGCGCTGCAGGGGTGGTCACGCCTTGAGTTATATTCCTCCCAAACACAGCTTTAACTAGGAGAGACTGAACACACAGCCTTCGTAACGACATTTCATCACGATGAACTCATGAGTGCGAGGGCTGTGCGGGTCACATACAGAAGAGGCGGAATTAATTTCGACCAGCACATGTACGACTCGAAGAGATGAACCCCTTACTGCAAATATTTGATAAATTTTATAAGAGGCTGTTTAAATTTTCTCTTCTTCTTCTTATTTATTTGTGTGTGTATTTTATATTTATTTTTTATTTATTCGTTCCTTTGTATGTTTACTTCCTTATCGTTTGCCTTGCTATTTTATTTTATTTATTTATTTATTCATTCATTCGTTCGTTCCTTTATGTGTTTATTTCTTTATCGTTTACCCTGCCATTTTCTTTTATTTATTTATTTATTTATTCGTTCCTTTGTACGTTTATTTCTTTATCTTTTACACTGCTATTTTCTTTTATGTATTTATTTATGTACTTATTTATTATATATCTAAAGTATTGCCGTTATGTTGCTGTGTAGCACACTTCCTGACAGTTATGCATAGGGCCACTAGGCGGTAGCAGCAAACTTACACGATCCGTACCTCTTTCTCTCGCTATCAGATTATCGACCGTTGTCACAGAGAAGAGTTACATAGCGTGCGTGCTGAGTGAGCTTTGTTTCAAGTGGACTAAAGAACCGCACTATACGACGAACTCGATTGCGCTGGGTGAAAGATTAAAAGTGCCCATGGTCGCTGGGTTAGACGTCCCATTGAAATGCCAGCTGAGGAACCCTCCGGCAGTCGATGGAACGGCTGCACTACCGCGGCCTTGATACAGCGTCGAGAACGGGGTTTCGCTTGAACAGTGGGTAATTTCGACAAAGTTACCTGTTGAAACCACAGATGGAGATGGGACGTTTAGAAGGGCTGTAAAATTTTATCAGTTTTCAGGTGTTCAGGGCAAATGTTGATCACGTGGTTTCTCCTTTTCAGTTCTTATGTGTGGTGCTTAACTCTTCCGACTTGTAGCAGGAACTTTGCGTCTATCTTCAGGACGACTGAGTTGGTCTAATTTCATGCTGAAGTGACGTGAAGAAAGATTTCCGTTCTCTCGGAGCAATCCTGTCACTTGTTCCCGCCTTCCATAATTGCTCCTGTCGGAGCTGCTTCAGACCGCCCGTTATAACGGACTCACTTCTTCGTCAATATCTCGTTAACATCCACTTGAACCAGTCCAGTCACAATGAAGAAGGAGGCAGTAAGCTCCTCCGAAACTTCGGACTGTTTAGCCACTACACGGTACATACCCCCCCCCCCCTTCATATAAAGACCTAATTTTTTCTGCGTAATTTTCTTTATTCGTTTATTACTTCACTGTTTACCCATAAACACCGATGATATTTCGCACCATACAAACACAACAGCGTACTCGAGCTTATTTGCAAATGCAGAATTCGCACACATGCCGCGTGCTGTGGAGATGATGCAGTGCACACTCACAGACGTTTGCCGGACGGCGTCGCTACAATGCGGAATCACTTTACACAGCTCGCGGCAGGCTACAGTGTCAGACCCACACAATGTTACTTCCCATACAGCCCGTGAAGATCCCTGGAGACCAGCGACCGCTACAGCGTACAGACGCAAACAGCCGTCAGACAGACAACGGCGAAGACTATTGATCCTACAAGGTGCAATCCGTCCGTCCGTCCGTACTCCTCTTCTGTTCACCGTCCCCTGATTTGCCATCTGCATCACAGTGTGAGGTCAAAGAAGCACGTTGTGAGTACTATTTATGTTACCCGCTGTACTGCAGACCGTGCGGCCACTCGGGAAATTTAGGATTGGAAAATGGGAACGTCTCTTTATTTACGGGATTTTGATAGTGCGAAATGCAAGCGATATCCTTGTGATTAGCACTCATGGCAGTGGTACGGCCCACTGTTACTGGGAATTTACGTGGTTGTTCTCACCCCACACGCCTATGCCTCAAACTGAACCACCACCGGCAACGATTCATTGCAGATCTTCCCCAGCTGCCCATTCACTCACTGGTCCTCGTGCCACTGGACGCAGTATAATCTGACACACTGGCAGCATGGTCAAATGAAACACACCCTGTATAGACCGTATGAGCGAGAGAGTGTACTTTACAGGATCAGTATTTTGTCTTGCCCATAGCGTCCAGACCAACTCTGGGGCACATCCGACCTTCTGTCCGCTGGATGCCGGCGACTCTTTCAAGGATAAAAGCGGCCGGAGCCTAAAGCTAATCACTGTCTTACATCAAGAATATATGATAAAAATGTGTCGTTCTTTAACTCCAGTTACCCGCACCATTTATGACACAGTTCTCAAGCAAACGGACATATGGATATATATACATGCGCACGCGCGCACATATATATGTGTGTGTGTGTGTGTGTGTGTGTGTGTGTGTGTGTGTGTGTGTGTGTGCCTGTGTGTACTGTCACACAGTGTTACTTTGTCAGTACTTTGAAATTAAAAGCAAATGTATCTTCGGTTCCAAAAGATGTGGGAGATTTCTTGATTGGCTGGGTCACTGCTAGCTTCTCAGGAAGGGCTAGGCTGCATGGCGGTGGTTAGTTGGTTGGTTGGTTGGTTGGTTGGTTAGTTAGTTAGGTAGGTAGGTAGGTAGTTAGAATAAAGCAATACAGAAGCGAAAAAAATTTAAAAACAGACCAACAAAGAGCGAAATTGAAAACAGTGACAGTAACTGTTAATACGGGGAAACTGAATTGTGCGACTCTGTAAGTTTCCACACTGTGTCCGTTCGTCCTTCTGGTAAAGGTAGGTTGCAAACAAGGTAACGTTTTTCAGCTGCTACCTTACAATACGCACCGTCTCGGTTATAAAAACCAGTCAGTTAATGCTGTATAGGGAAATAATTGCTGTTTGTTCTGAGATCCACACAAAACACATAAATACACTGTGTGGGCAGAACGTAGAATTGTTGAATGTTAAACCTGGCGGTACATAAAGTAACCACTGGGCTTTAAAGGGCTACAGTCCGTACCGCGCAGTAAACACACTGCGTCTCGGTTATAAAAACCAGTCAGTTAATGCTGTATAGGGAAATAATCGCTGTTTGTTCTGAGATCCACACAAAACACATAAACACACTGTGTGGGCAGAACGTAGAATTTGTGAATGTGAAACCTGGCGATACATAAAGTAACCACTGGGCCTTATTTTTATTATTATTACCCTACCATATAAGTTAAGCGTGTGTAATAAGTCTCAGGCACTACATATTCCCTTGCTGCTTGCAGTGTGTGCCACAGTCACTACAGACCGTGTCGTCTACTATCGGCCTCTGTTGTGACCGGTGGATGGGAGAACAAGGTCTGTACTCGCACAAAACAAAACATCCACAGAGTTAATTAAATAATTAAAGTTCTAAAACTCGTTGGAAATGCCGGGTCCTTTTCAATGAATACACTTAACGAAGCCAGTATTGTTTGTGTATTTAGTAGGAAGCCTCTTATGGCCAATGAAACGCAGATGATTATCTTGTGTGGAGGCTTTTATGTAGGAGTTATCGCTTGAAATGAATGGAAAGTGTAAAATACTGGATACATAGAATCGTGTCGCCTTTTCTGTTTAGTTAAAATATTCGCTTTTCATCTTCCTTGCTGTCTTTATGGCCCAAACTGTGACGTGAAGAAAATTTAATTAGTGTTGTACCCCATTTCATTAGAGCGCGTCAGATCTTTGGCTCAGAAGCAGAGAGATATTCCTCTGACGCTCAGAGCCTCTGCCAACTCTGTCCATTAATGAGAAAGTTTCCGAAGATATCGATGTTTGAATCTTACTGTCTGTCCGAAATTTCGCCACCTCACGGCCTGTTAAGTTGAGGGCCAAAGATTTCTTGCAGAGTCGTTTGCTCTTCACTAAATTCTGAACCAACGACGTTGTCAAATGGCAATGAACAATTATTTTAGAATAAATTTTATATTCGCACCGTGCATTGTCTTAGTTATAGATTATTACGTCGCGATCACGTGACCTGACACTGACACCCAACACGCACAAACTCAGTGCGTGCCAACCTGCCAAAAGTTCGCCACCCACAGTAGCACAGGTATGTACAGTGTCGCCTTTGCGAATGTCCATTTGTCAACACCTGCGTGCCGTCTTTTGGAATATAACGGATACGATCAAAAGTGAAAATATATACCGACTAACGTTTACAAGAATTACGTTGGTGAACGAATAACTGCAGCTTTAACAGGGCACTTTTGTACGTTTCAGGACACCCCAAATTGCCCCGCACTCCGACACACTTCGCACCTTCCTAACGAAGTTTCATTCATCGTTTTAAGAAGAACAGTTTTAGTGACATTTTATCTATATATCAGGTGTATCATAGAATGTGACCAACTTTTGTTACCAAGTTGTGATGGTGTGTGTAATTCTGACTATACAACTCCCTGAAGATGAGCTCGATGTTGGCTCGAAACATGTGGGAGCTGTTTCCTAAACCCTTCAGTATTAATAAATGTGCATGAGTTGGTTTCTAATAACCTATATTTTAAGAACAGTGACTGCGCCATGCACCAGTTTCTTATAGAAAAGGAGGCCAAATGTGTTTAGTCCCGCTGTGGTCTCTGTAGGGACCAGCTTATGGATAGAAGGCTTCAGGGTTCGAATCCCGGCAACCGCAACAGATTTTTTCTTTTCCAGAACTCCCAGATTGTTTCTCGGGCCCTCACAGCCCCCTATTTATGGGAATCGGATGCCCCCCCCCCCCCCCGTATAAAGCAGTAGGGGGCGTGAATTCCACCACTTACTTCCATCTAGAATTGAGACTAAGAATACGTGGAGTTCACACGCCTTCATGGCGTGGGTAGGGACTGCTTTACGCGAGTATGTCGCTGTACAGATGTGAAAATTCGGCCCATCGGATGACCGAAATATAGAGAAAAATTTCATTAGTCTGGCACTTTGTTTAGGAGCTGCTGGCTCGGAAGGCGTGTAGTTTATTGTGTGTTCCAAATTTGGATATAGAGGGACCATACAAGAAGATGCATGTACATAACAGTGACTGTTTCCACAGAATTGTAGTTTGAAAAATACACGCCGTTAGTGTTTTTTAAACTCCAAACATCTGCAAAATAAAATTTTAAAATCCAGGAAATTAGACATGACTCAAATCAGAATGCAGGACAAAATCGCAACATGAAGATAGATAGTAAAGGGTGAAAGGGAGGTTGAATTCAAATATTTGGGAGCAACCCTCACGAATCGAAACTCCATTCATGAAAAAATTAAGACCAGATAGAAGCCGGGGAATGCTTGCTATCATTCGGTGCAGAATTTTTTGTCTTCCGCGTTGCTATCCAAAAACACAAAGATTGGGGGTGCAGAAAACTGTAGTTTTACCTGTTGTTTTGTATGGGTGTGAAACTTGGTCTGTCACACTGAGGGAGGAACAAAGGCTGAGGGTGTTCGAGAATAGGGTGCTGAGGAGGATATTTGGGCCTAAGAGGGACGAGGCGACAGGGGAGTGGAGAAGACTACATAACGAGGAACTTAATGACCTGTACTCATCACCAAATATTATTCGGGTAATCAAATCGAGAAGAATGAGATGGGTGGGGCATGTAGCACGTATGGGAGAGCGGAGAGGTGCATACAGGATTTTGGTGGAGAGACCTGAGGGAAGGCGACCACTTGGGAGACCCAGGCGTAGACGGGAGGATAATATTAAAATGGATCTTCAAGAAATGGGATGTGTGGGCATGAACTGTACTGAGATGGCTCAGTGTAGGGACAGGTGGCGGGCTCTTGTGAATGCAGTAATGAACTTTCGGGTTCCATAAAATGTGGGGAATTTGTTGACTAGCTGATAAACTGTTAGCTTCTCAAGAAGGCCTCTGCTCCATGGAGTTGGTTGGTTGGTTGCTTGGTTGCTTGGTTGCTTGGTTGCTTGGTTGCTTGGTTGGTTGATTGGTTGGTTAGTTCGTTAGTTAGTTAGTTAGTTAGTTAGTTAGTTAGTTAGTTAGTTAGTTAGTTAGTTAGTTAGTTAGTTAGTTAGCCATGACTCATCCCCCTCCCGCCGCCCTCTTGGGCGTGGCTTTTATCTCTACCCGACAAACTGCTTACGAAACTCAGTGTGACAATCCCTCTCTCCGATTGCACCCCTTTTTCTGCACAAATTCATTTATTTTCTTTAGCCTCTTCCCACTATTCTCAGGTTTCCATTAAAACATATTTCTCATCACCCATTTCCACAATTCCAACAACGCAGTCCCTACGGTAGCAGTCAGCACTCAGCATCCTAACGTCGCGCCCAGTGGCGGATTACACCAACACCAGACATTCACAGTTAAGGCCCTCATACACCTGTACACTGGTACGACCCAGCAGGTGTTGTAGTGGTGTTTGAAAGGTCACCTCTTCGTTTTTAGGTTCGGTAACAGGCTGTGCTGTTTAAGGTTATTGGCGGCTTTCTGAGTCTCTTAAAATAAACGTTCGGACAGCCGGTTACATTTGCCCACAAGCACTTCCACACATCCTCCAAATTATTCGTCATTAACCTTTTAAAGCCTAGCGGTAACTTTACATACCACCAGGTTTAACATTAAAAAATTCTACGTGGTGTCCACATTGCGTTTGTGTGTTTTGTACGGATCTCAGAACAAACGGCAACTTTTGCCTTATAAAACATTAAGAGATTGGTTTTTATAACCGAAGTGGAGTGTTTACAGCGCGGTACGCACTGAGTCCTTATAGAAACACATTACGTTCCGCCTTTAAAGGGATAATCACTGTTTAACTGGACCATTGTTTTGTCTCCTTTACTCATAGCGCCTTTCAATAAACCATGACAGACAGACAGACAGACAGACAGACATCAACCTATCGCATTATGCTGCGTGGCGACAGAGGTCTGATATGTACAATAAATTAACCTCAGGAGTGTCGGTGTTTTATGCAGCATGTTGATTGCTTCGTCTCCTCTCCAGGCCCTGCTTAGAAAATTACAATCTCAAAGCCTTCCTGAAAATATCTGTGGATATGTTTGTCATATACTAACCATCTGGCCCACAAATTTGGTTTGAGACGTAAGCCTGTATGCACATTCAGTTCTTACCTCACAGTAAACACTCCGAGCCCCATTAGAAACACCAACCATTTGATGTTGTTTACGGAAGTAATCGCTGTTTATTGTGATAATGATAAAAAACACGTAACTACACTGTGTGGGCAGAATGAGAAGTGTTGCTAACCGTTTTGTGTGTGTGTGTGCGTGCGTGAGTGCGTGCGTGTGTGCGTGCGTGTGTGCGTGCGTGTGTGTGCGTGTGTGTGTGTGTTTTAGCCACTGTACGTCTGAAACTGCTGCGCGATCAGTGTGTATGTCATGAATCTGTTTATCTTTGTTTACCTTATGTCTTTTCCTAGTGACGTTTCTGCAACATTCAACAAATACACAGATATCGATATGCGGTGCCAAGTATAATCGAAAGCTGCACCTTTTAAAGCCTAGCGGTAACTTTACTTACCACCAGGTTTAACATAAAAAAATTCTACGTGGTGCCCACATTGCGTTTATGTGTTTTGTACGGATCTCAGAACAAACAGCAACTTTTGCCTTATAAAACATTAAGAGACTGGTTTTTATAACCGAAGTGGAGAGTGTTTACAGCGCGGTACGCACTGAGTCCTTATATAAAACAGATACGCTTCGTCTTTAGATGGTTAACGCATATAGAACGATATTGCCTTCCCTAAATATAGGCCCCACCAAGTCGCTCAGACGAACGCCGGATATTGATGTAAGACCCGTATCACAGCAATTATCAGTCTATTGTCCTATTTATGATGATATCGGGCTGCAGGCCTTTATATTCCTTAATAAAGGACTGGCATCAAGTTAATTATTGCCACAGAATTCCTCTTGAAATACTGGATGGAATGGCCAGTGCTGTGATCTGTGTGCTCCCAGTGCAGGGTCAACTCTCTGAAGTTAGCCCAGCCGTTTATTTATTCTGGACACCGAGGCTCAACAAATGTTCCAGTATCGGACCCATTTGGACCCGGGTTTGAGACGAGGTGCAGCCTGAAGCCTTATACAGGCGCAGGCGGTGGCGCAGTTGGTTGAGGCACTGCGCTACAAGCCGGCAGGTCGCGGGTTCGATTCCTTACGGCTTCATTGGAATTTTTCATTGACATAATCCTTCCGGCCGCACTATGGCCCTGGGGTCGACTCAGCCTCTAACAGAAATGAGTAGCAGCAATATTTCCTGGGAGGTAAAGGCGACCGGTGCGTATGGCTGACAACCTACCACTTTCATATGCCGACTGTCTAGAAATCTGGGAGCCTCAACCTCCTGGAACCCTAAGGGCCTGTCCAGGCCTGTAATGGGATAGCTTTAACTAACTCCATGGAGCAGAGGCCTTCTTGAGAAGCTAACAGTTTCTCAGCTAGTCAAGAAATTCTCCGCATGTTATGGAACCCGGAGGTTCATTACCGCATTCACAAGAGCCCGCCACCCGCACCTATCCTGAGCCAGCTCAATCCTCTTTCGTAGCTGGGGTCGTACCAAAGGATCGGCCCAGGTCCGAGGCTTTGTAGGCTGTTTCGTAACATCATAATTTTTTACGGTGAGGAGTTGTTAGCACCTCGCCCAACCCCCAATCTGGAGGACCACCCGTTGTCGGCTGTCCGCGACTGCTTATTCAATGCATTCGCAGCCACCCTCCATAACTGGAGGCCGTTCCTCCTTCCGCAACCTGAGGACGCGCCATGCCGTGGTGACGGACCCACTTAACACGGTGACAGGGACCTACTTAACACGGTGACAGGGACCCACTTAACACGGACAGGGGTAACTTTACGGTTTACTTTCTTTTGCTCTCGTCTGTACAGTGCAAACCGACTGTACTGTGGCTGTGTACATTTGACTGCTTGCCGTGTGCGTGTTACGACACGTTGTGTCATATTTCTTCCCCGTCCTCCAGCGCCACCTCGACACACATTATCGCTTCCGTACCTACTAGTACAACTCAAGGCGCCACCACTGTGCCTTCCTTTGTATTAGCGACCAGCCCTCCTCAACCCCCTTCCAAGTTTCAGAATTTAAAATTCTGTAATGCGTACTGCCGCCGCTACACAAAGTAAAGCCACTTCCCACAGCCCATTGTTTGCGTGAATTGGAGAGATCGTGCCATATGCTGGGAACAGAACATACGTCGGATGTTTTAACATGATAATATTACAGTAACCAACCAACTCTATGGAGCAGAGTCGTTGCAGTAAAGCTAAAGGTCCTCAGCTAGTCAAGAAATTCCCCGCATTTTATGGAAACCGAAGGTTCATTACCACACTCACAAGAGCCCGCTCCTGTCCCTATCCTAAGCCAGCTCAATACAGTCCATGCCTCCCTATTCCACTTCTTGAAAATCGATTTTAATATTATCTATCCTCCCATCTCTACGCCTGAACCTCCAAGTGGTATCTTTCCCTTAGTTCTCCCCATGAAAACCCTGTATGCGCTTCTTCGGTCCCCCATACGTGCCACATGCCTCGCCCATCTTATTCTTCTTTGTTTGATCACTCGAATAATATTAGAGCACGGAGTACAAAGTTCCTTGTTATGAAGTCCTCTCCACTTCTCTCTTAGCCCGTCCCTCTTAGGACATTTTTCCCAAGTAGAATGGAGATTCTGACATTTACTCTACAAGCTGAGAGTGGAATCAATCCGGCAACACGTTCGTTTTGCTGCACTTTGCTTTGCTTCACGTGAAGAGAAAGAAATTTAATAAAATTCATACCCCTCCCCAGGGCAATAAATGACGTCAATAACTGTGTGACATTGCAAAATGGGAGAATAAAGTCGAAATAGATACCTGGCAGTGTGTAAATTTTAAGCGATCTGCAACTTCCCAGTGTCTGCCCCGTCTAGTGACGAACCCGCAGTGCAGACTTGCGCATTCAGTCTTACAGTCTCGGTGATCTTATCAACTGTATTGCGTGTTTCGTCGTTCGCAGCCCTCGTGTAACCCTTCGGGCATTATTTGTCACTCTCGATTCTGAACCCTTTAACAGGAAAACAGAAATACAGAAGAGAAAAGCTTGAGATGCACTATATTTATTACCGAAAGGAGGAGCGAGGCCAGTTTATTTGCTTTTCTGAAGGTTTCGAGGACTTGCCCGCTCGTCCTTCTCGTGAAGATAGGGGAAAAGTCAGAGCTTTAGGAAGTAAAGAGATTAAGGTAAGTGAGGTAATTATTTAACCAGTTTGCCCAACTTTATTTTCTTTCGTCTGTGTTAAGTGGGTCCCTGTCACCACGGCACGGCGCGTCCACGCGTTGCGGATGGAAGAACGGCCTCCAGTTATGGAGCGTAACTGCGAATATATTGAAAAAGCAGTCGCGGACAGCAGAAAACGGGTGGTCCTCCAGCTTGGGGGTTGGGCGAGGTGCTAACAACTCCTCACCGTAAAAAATTATGATGTTACGAAACAGCCTACAAAGCCTCGGACCTGGACCGATTCTTTGGTACGACCCCAGCTATGGAAGAGGATTGAGCTGGCTCAGGATAGGGACAGGTGGCGGGCTCTTGTGAATGCGGTAATGAACCTCCGGGTTCCATAAAATGCGGGGAATTTCTTGACTAGCTGAGAAACTGTTATCTTCTTAAGAAGGCCTCTGCTCCATGGAGTTAGTTAGTTAGTTAGTTAGTTAGTTAGTT
The DNA here is from genome assembly GCA_013340265.1 of Coptotermes formosanus. Lineage (NCBI taxonomy): Eukaryota > Metazoa > Arthropoda > Insecta > Blattodea > Rhinotermitidae > Coptotermes > Coptotermes formosanus. Next base: position 836,746 of record BLKM01002776.1, on the reverse strand, counting down.
AGTTAGTTAGTTAGTTAGTTAGTTAGTTAGTTAGTTAGTTAGTTAGTCAGTCAGTCGGTCAGTCAGTCAGTCAGTCGGTCAGTCGGTTGGTTGGTTAGTTGGTTGGTTGGTTGGTTGGTTAGTTACTTAGTTACTTAGTGTTAGTCAGTCAATCAGTCAGCCAGTCAGTCAGTCGGTCAGCCGGTTGGTTGGTTGGTTAGTTAGTTAGTTAGTTTCATTCTTGCTCTGTTTGAACCACATGACGCTGCAGTATGAAAACAATTTCAGCTCCAGTGTTCTGCTGTTGGTGTATCAAGAACCGTCTCAGATCTGCGGAAAACAAACTGCGTGCGAGTGAATTCTGCTGAGGCCGTTAGAAGAAACGTACTTCCCTTAAGGTCGTCCCTTTGTTCACGTTATTGAGGAGACGGCGTGGGAAGGATATTGTTAGAGGGTAAGCAAAGAGGGTGGCGTAGTGTTGCACTGAAGGGTAGGCGATACAAGGGTGGAAGAGGAGGTCTAATGCAGTCAGCATGAAGATGGAACCTCTGAGTAGGTTGCGGGGTGCCAATTAGCTCAGTCAGTATAGTGACCAGGTTACAAGATGGACGACAGAGGAACCTTCCATTGCCGATGTGATCGAACTGTTTTTCATTTCCCGAAACGTGGGGGCCCACCCAGCCTGGTATAGTATGGGGTGTGTGGCAGCTTTGTTCTCGGGGGTATGAGGGTCCACGAAGCTGACCACTAAACTTGCTTTAGTCCCGGCGTCATGAATGCGTTGAGCTAACCTCTGCTCCCTCCTTACGTCTTCATGGCATGGTACTTAATTAAGTACTGTAATAACTTTGCCTAAGTCTGTAGCAAAACAGTGGCTCCACTAATGTTCCACTGTAACAGGCAGTGGAGACGTCTGTGTCCGTATTGCATCAGGCACTGAAAGGCGGGCATGCGCAGCAGGAACGTTCCGAATTCTCTCATCTGCTCTCCGTTTTCCTTAAGGGCCTACAAAGCTTCGTCTTCCTCACATCTGTGTTCCGATTACTGACCACTTCACCCACCCCATCTTTTCGCATTTCTGTTTGCGAAGTGCAGCCTCGGTGTTTCCCTCAGCGCCCTCGCTTTAACACTAGCGCTCTCTTGTTGCGGTTCCCGCAGGCAAGTTTTGTCCACACACACACACACACACACACACACACACACACACACACACACACACGGGCTAGCCGAAGAGTTGTGCGGATCACAGCATCAGAAGGCGCAGTGCCAGGTTCCACCAACCTGTTCTCCTGAGGCTGCCAGTGGTACACAAACACTTCATGTTTCGTGGCTTGTTTGGAGCGGGGTGGGGGTGGAATTAGCACGTAGGGATGAGCACAAATTTAAGTATCCTGCAGCAATACTGATAAACAGAAATAAAGTTTGTGATCAAATTGGGCGCAGAATACATTTTGCAGTGTTCTTGTTACGAAACGTCAGGGAGAGGTCAGAGGTCAGTCGGTGTGGTAACTGGGATACCGAGTGGGTTGTCCGGGGTTCGATATCCAGATGGGGTGAGAGACTTTATTCTGAGAACTCCAGACCTGCACGGGAGCTTCTCCAGCATCCTACACAGTGAGCAGTGTCGGGGGGGGGGGGGGGGTTTAACCCTAAAGGTAAGGCGGTAGGAGCGTGAAGCTGACCACTTACTTCCACCCAGTGCCGAAATTACGAATGAGTGGAACTGTGCCGCCACTCTCTTACGTGCCCAAATGGCATGCAGAGAGACTTTACGTCTTTTTGCCGCACGGTTGAGTGTCCGTGTTTGTGTGGGTGTCATATGCGCTCGCCCACACTGTATAAACAGCGTTCGTTGCAAGTGTTTGATGCATTTCCAACGAAATTGCTCCGGGCTGAAGGATGCTGCAAGGACGAGGAACTTTGTGCTGTGTCCACGTCATTTAGTGCTACGTTAGTGAAGTCTGGGACGTTATGAAATCCTGTTTGGTGGGGACACAAGAAATATATACATAATTATGGTATGGTTGCATGATGGAAAGCATTTACTTGGAAGATCAAGGACATTCGTTGATAAACGGTGAGCTGGATTTTCAACACGGATGTTCTAAGGAAACATATGAGGTTTGTGTTTTGAGTGGTGAATTTTGGTATTGCGCTAACCTATTGGGCCTGGATCTTGGAGATGAGTTTTATATCGGGTTTCTGACACTGGCGCGGCTCTGCACAGTATTCCGATGGGGTTAAAAGACTTGATTGTGCAGCCACATCGCTGTGAGAACCTTACGTCTCTTGTAGCAGGACACCACAACAGTAGGCATTTTAGTTACAGATATCAATAAATTGCCATCGTGTTTCGATCTATACAGACCATCATCAGGGAGAAGTTTACGCATCAACAAGTGATACTGGAGAGGCTTACGAACTTGTGTGCCTTAGCCATTAAAGGCCCAGTGGTTACTGTATGTACCGCCAGGTTTAACATTCACAAATTCTACGTTCTGCCCACACAATGTATTTATGTGTTTTGTGTGGATCTCAGAACAAACAGCGATTATTTCCCTATACAGCATTAACTGACTGGTTTTTATAACCGAGACGGAGTGTGTTTACTGCGCGGTACGAACTGTAGCCCTTTAAAGCCCAGTGGTTACTTTATGTACCACCAGGTTTAACATTCACAAATTCTACGTTCTGCCCACACAGTGTATCTATGTGTTTTGTGTGGATCTCAGAACAAACAGCGATTATTTCCCTATACATCATTAACTGACTGGTTTTTATAATCGAGACGGGGTGTGTTTACCGCGCGGTACGAAATTAATTTTAAAACGTAACTCTGGTTAATTCTGATCTTCAAAGCGTCAAGTAATACACAGTCACAAAAAGACAAAATGCGTAGACCTGCGTGCTATTCACATAAAATGTAGATGTCATTGAAAGAATCAGTTTGAAAGCATAGTATTTATTTTGGAAGGCAGTTTTCCTGTAGAGCCAGTTCTGTGTCAGGCACATGCCGAGTTTGTGGGTTTATTGATCAGTCTGCAGAACTTAGGACTAACCTGAAGGCAGTGACCGGAAGTTAACAGGTTTCCATCTTCAACAAACACGATTCCACCTCTAAGAATGTCGCTGTTCACCGATGGCTGCATGCAAATGACAAGCGCCTTGCCATTGCTGGCTAGCTGCCGAGGATGCCTTCTGTTTTGCCGACACGACTCGGACGTAAAGCGGAAGGCAGACACCATAAAATGCGTGAAAGCGGCATAATAGAAGATGTCTGAGGAAGTAGCGATATTTCAGTTCAGTTCTTTTAGTGGCGTGGGTCGGGTTAGCGGTATAGCATGTGGCTACGGGCTGGACGGTCCGGGGATCGAATCCCGATGGAGGCGAGATTTTCCGCACCCGTCCACACCGGTCCTGGGGACCGACCAACCTGCTGTAAGGTCTCAACCGGCTGTCTTTTCCGGGGCTAAAGGAGGGGGGCGTGGCCTTAACCACGCATCCCGATCTAGAGCCGAGGTTAAAGAAAGAGTAGAGCTATACTTCAACTCCCCTTCTGTGCCTAAATGGCGTGTACTAGGGTAAATTGCACCTTTACCGTTAATCCGTTATTGGCAAATAATGTCCGAGTGACCACATCTTCTGTTGTGTGACAGTGTGTTGTTTGGCGAGTAGTCTCCTAAGTCTAGAAGACACGAAGTTCGTTCGAAACGTCGGAAACTAGTCGCCAAAAAAACACAGCGTCACGTCATGAATTTTGCGTAACTACTTCCAAAAATTATTTCAACTCGCGGTACCGTTTAAATTTAGAATAATTACAAACAACAAACGTACTTAGCGCTCTAAGAATATTAGGTCGATGCGAAAGTTCGATACAAACCTGCGATCTTCCGAACAGTAGTGAAAATAAAACTGAGATTAGGAAAAGCCTCAACTAAGAAGCGTCTCGCTCCACTGAGCGGCATCGGTATTGTGTTACAGCGGTATTACAGGTGAACAGGTTGTGTGCAATAGTAGGGAAACAAACTGAGGGTGTTCGAGAATAGGGTGCTGAGGAGGATATTTGGGCCTAAGAGGGACGAGGCGACATGGGAGTGGAGAAGACTACATAACGAGGAACTTAATGACCTGTACTCATCACCAAATATTATTCGGGTAATCACATCGAGGAGAATGAGATGGGCGTGACATGTAGCACGTAGGGGAAAAGAGAGGTGCATACAGGATTTTAGTGGGGAGACCTGAGGGAAGGCGACCACTTGTGACACCCAGGCTTAGATGGGAGGATAATATTAAAATGGATCTTCAAGACGTGGAATGGGGGCATGGACTAGATTGAGGTGGCTCAGGATAGGGACCGGTGGCTGTTGTGAATGCGGTAATGAACCTCCGGGTACCATAAAATACGGGGAATTTCTTGACTAGCTGAAAAACTGTTAGTTTCTCAAGAAGGCCTCTGCTCCATGTAGTTAGTTAGTTAGTTAGTTAGTTAGTTAGTTAGTTAGTTAGTTAGTTAGTTAGTTAGTTAGTTAGTTAGTTGGTTGGTTAGTTAGTTAGTTAGTTAGTTAGTTAGTTAGTTAGTTAGTTAGTAGGGAAACAAACTAGTCTCGCGGACCACGCTGTGACAACCACTGATATATTACATTATCTGTAACTGCAGCCTTCTATGCGTCGTGCTGGCACTGAGTACAAGACACAGTGGCACCGTACAGCACTGAAATCGCCCGTCTGCCACAACTAAATTGTTACTGTTTTACTTTTACTAAAATTTTATTGTTTTCGGAATGCATTATGACCAGTCGGCCGAAATATGTCTTCATGAATTCTGAAAACAACAAAAGTTTACTTATCACAACTGGATGTTTAGAATGAAGACAATTTTACAATTTCCACGTCGCCTGTCTATCCAGTGATGTGGCCCCCCCCCCCCCCTCTCAGATCCCTACTCTTCGTCGTACGTGCATGAGGTTTCGCAGAATGTTTGTAGTGTATTTTCTTTCGTTGTGACAATAAAGTTTTATACCTCCAGTGTTTGGTCAGTGGCTGCTATAACAACATTAATCAGCATAGACAAGGAACTTACTGCACCGCTGAGCTAAATGCATGTTTGTTTTGATTCCATCGACCGGTTCATGTACACGGTAACAGAGATGGAACTAAGCCAGTCTGTAGTGACAGTACACCCACAGCCTGGTCTTATCTCTGGTGAGGGGCTGGATGTGATTTACATCTGCTTGGTACTCGGGGTGGCCAGTTATTTGTGTAAGGCAAGTACACCCCATATCTGTAATCATAGGCCCGAGTATGGGGAAAACCAAGCTCGGTAATGCGAGGTTAGTCAAAGGAATGTTACATAATTATTTTACGTACGTACAGTGCGACATGAAACTGGCTGGCTAGTGTTTATCTAATCATGACGGAAAGGTTTCAGACGGTGTCGTTGTGGCCGTCTGCAGCACAGAAAGCGATCAGCGCACATGTTGCCCGCCAGAACAACCGTTCTCTGTAAGGCCTGTTTGGGGGGCTCCATGGCGCCAGGAAGGAAATCATAGACTCAGAATTTACCGAAGGAATTGATACCAGCCTCGGTTTCCAGGGATTAGCCTTCTACTGATCGATTATTATCCATGCCCTTGAGGGGCAATTCTGTATCACTCTCTGTGCGCGCACCATATTAACCCTTTAAAGACGAAGCGTATCTGTTTTATGAGGACTCAGCGCGTACCGTGCTGTAAACACTCTCCACTTCGGTTATAAAAACCAGTCTCTTAATGTTTTATAAGGCAAAGGTTGCTGTTTGTTCTGAGATCCGTACAAAACACATAAACGCAATGTGGGCACCACGTAGAATTCTTTTATGTTAAACCTGGTGGTATGTAAAGTTACCGCTAGGCTTTAAAAGGTTAAACTTCTTTCGGTAAGGGTCGAAACTGCAATACTGACTGACGCATGCGACTGGTTTATCATTTATTGCTGTCGTCTTCCTTTATTGTTTTTACCTATTGTTAGTGGTCCATACTCCAGCATGGTACGTACATACGTGCGTGCGCGTATGTACGCATACACGCACACACACACATCCGGTAGGACGCCTCTGCACGAGTGATCAGCTCGTCGCACAGGCCGCTAGCTAGGCAACACACAACAGACACAAAGGACGAACATTCGTGCTATCAGCGGGATTCGAACCCGGGACCCCCGCATTCGAGTGGCCGCAGACGTACGCTTTAGACTGCACGGTCAGACACGGTAGTCCTGTTTCTTCTGCTCCTAAGTACAGCACCGCTGCTGCCAACACAGACAACAACGAAGGATAATGCTTGATATATGCGAAGTTAGGTTACGCCATAAATCCACCACTGTCCGCAAGAGATTTGCTGAAAGCAATATAGGGGGAGCAGATCCTCCTCACTTCAACACTCCCCCCTGCCACCCCGTGTTCCATGGTTCCGTCATATAGCATTCATTTATTCATGCTTTACCTTACCATCAGTAATTCGAAATAATAGAACGCAGCGTGTTCCGAAGGGAGGGCGGAGGATTAAATGTTACCATGAAGATACATGGAAACAAGCTGAGTTGTGGGACGGCGTCAGTGGCGGCAAGACGCAGTTCACGGGGTTTGGCAGGATTGTGCTAGCTTACACACCTCTCCACACAGGGACTGTTGTCTCGATACGTGGGTAATCCGTATGGGACTCACGGCTTGTGACGATAAGCCAACACGGGTTTCCGCCTCACTGACGCTCCTTGCATGCTCCCCTTACTGCCAGCAATAACGTTTTGAAGACTAACATTCGCCTGAAGTGGACTGTGCCATGACTGAGGCGCTTAGTCGCCCGCCTCCCGCGGCGGACGCCCGGGTTCCATCCTGGCTCAGTCCATATGGGATTTGTGGTGGACAAAGTGGCACTGGCACAGTTTCTTCTCCGTGTATTTCGGTTTTCCCCTGTCAATTTCATTCCACCGGTGGTCCATTGCTTGGAAAGATGAAAAGAATTGATCGTATTTCTCTTCGTCTTTATCGCAGGGTTGCACAATAAGACTTAAGGCTGCCGTGCCTCCGTAGCGTCGGCTGCGGGGCCCTTCTCCAAAAAGAAAAACCGTAACCTGAATCCTATTTGAAGATTCAGTCCGTACCGCGCAGTAAACACACTCCGTCTCGGTTATAAAAACCAGCCAGTTAATGCTGTATAGGGAAATAATCGCTGTTTGTTCTGAGATCCACACAAAACACATAAATCCACCGTGTGGGAAAATTACAGAGTCTGAATCACACTGTGCAGTCCATACACTTAGGCACTGTACTTTACAGAGTCAACTTATCTGTACATATCTGACGCGTGTGTGTCGGACTCTCATGTCAATACTGTACTGAAATAATCGATTGCTGCTGTCGTGTCGTAAGTACGAATGTGGTTGAAGTACCCAATGTCGTGACGCACGTATTTCCTCTCACGACACTTGAAATTCGCACTGATGTCGACACGAACTGTGGTACGTGTGTTAGGCCTATCTAATTGCGTTTCCACCACTGTGAGAAAATATTTACGAAAGATGTGAAAGGATGTGACACAGTGCGTCTTTATGATGCCTTAAATTGTGGGCAAATGACTGAACAAAAGCACACATGAGCCTGTATTTCGGGTTTTTGCGCAGGCGCAGAGCCGTCTTTACACTCAATGGTTACCGACTATGTACCTAAATACTTTATGTGAAACTTAAGTAATTTTTTGTATTGACTCTGATGAAGTTAAAGCTTTGCCGAAACATGTGGAAGAGAATAATATGAATGTAATCCCACATATGAATGCACTATGATGGGTTACAGCGACACGTTCATACCTGGGCGCAGGCTGTATGCTTGTCAGTAAGGTTGGTAACCACCTACCAGACTACACGGTGCCACAACCCAGAAGACCGCTCTGTCGCCTAAGTTAGTTTGACGCTATGAAAGTAAGTTCCACATTTTGCTTTAACCTTTTAAAGCCTAGCGGTAACTTTACATACGACCAGGTTTAACATTAAAAAATTCTACGTGGTGCCCACATTGCGTTTATGTGTTTTGTACGGATCTCAGAACAAACAGCAACTTTTGCCTTATAAAACATTAAGAGACTGGTTTTTATAACCGAAGTGGAGAGTGTTTACAGCGCGGTAAGCACTGAGTCCTTACATAAAACAGACACACTTCGTCTTTAAAGGGTTAATCTCCTGTGAAATTTGAGGTTCACATAGTGGTAAATACGTCGTATAATATCTGCGGTAGCCCATTTCGGAACGTGGCTGTGTTTAGTTTTGGGGCTGTGTACCAGTGTCTTGAAGGGGCCCGGTGTTACCATTTTGGCCTGAAGATGAAGACAGCAGGTTCTTCCGAAACGTCGGTGTCTACCAGACCACACGTTGCTTCCTACAAGCCCGTAGTCTTAAGGCAAGCAACGTCCGCCCGCCACTGCAGCTGCTGGTGAGAAGTAGATGTGTTAGGCTTTGGATACACAGTGTTGGAGCAAAGCAGGTACCGACACTGTGCGGGGGGGTATTATCATATTTAAGGTGCACGCACAAAAGGGAAGGGAGTGTAGTGTAATCGATATTAATGTAAAGACCCCAAGACGGGATACAGCTCAGGAAGGGAAGGCGACGTAGCGAGATGGCCGTGGAAACATCGCCTGCTGGCCAGGAAGACGCAGCGACTGTCATGCCGTATTGTGCCGACACCAAGGAACAAAATATGCAAATCACCCAAGACTGCAAGCGGTGTATCCGTGGCGTAGTGCATAGACCAAGGCATTCTTTACTCTCAAAATATCGTGCGTCTTTGCGATACAAGCGTACATGTGATTCCATTTATTGCTATCACCAAAGCACGGCCTACCCAGCGCCGATTTGCACGAAACTTACAGATGCTTAAGAGGATTATGTGCCGACCTAAATCAAACAGTAAATGTGAAAGTGCGGGTGTAAATTCATCGCCTGTACGTAAAGTGTGAGTTCTACTGCGTTGATTTTTTTACAAAACTCGCAAAAGTTCAGTGGGTATTTTGCGGACGTCGGTACCGCATTTGTTTTTTTTTTCAAATAAGATAAGAATTGGGAAAGTAGTGCAAGATTTCGTTTACGTCCTTAAGTAAAGTACGGGTTTCCCTGCACGGCTTTTCATGAAACTCTTAGTTCTTCAGTAGCTTCATATGGAGACATCTTATGCCGATTTCACGAAAATCGGTCAAGAAATGTTTTTCCAAATAAGATGAAAACTGAGAAAAATAGTGCAAGATTTCGTTTACGTCCTTAAGTAAAGTACGGGTTTCCCTGCACCGCTTTTCATGAAACTCTTAGTTCTTCAATAGCTTCATATGGAGACGTCTTATGCCGAATTTCACGAAAATCGGTCAAGAAATGTTTTTCCAAATAAGATGAAAATTGAGAAAGATAGTGCAAGATTTCGTTTACATCCTTAATTAAAGTACGGGTTTTCCTACACCGCTTTTCATGAGAATCTTAGTTCAACAGCTTCATAAGGAGACCTCTTATACCGAATTTCACGAAAATCGGTCAAGGAGTGTGAAAAAGTAAGTTAGATATTTATTTGCGCTTTTAAGCAAAGTATGACTCGCCGAGGTGATTCTCGCGGAACTCCTGTTTGCTGCACAGCTGGTTATATAGAACACGCACTGCAACGCGCGATTGTTGCCGTGGTATTGCTCACGTGAATACTCGGAACTGCAAACGACGGGGGCCCCCTGTGTTGTTAAGTGCAGTATGTCACAAAAATGGGCAGAGTTACGCTGGTCAAATAAGCCAAAATATATCGCCAGGTTAAGGCAGGATGCAGTCTCTCCACTGCACCGCAGCAGTGTACCCGAACTTGCGCGAAGCTCCATTCCCCTGCGCCCCGCGACCGCCTGCCTTCGTAGCGCGGTACACCGATGCACTGACGTTGTTTCGCATCTGGCTGTCCGTTTATAAATTTGGTAACACTTTCCTATCCGTGTTAAGTGGGTCCCTGTCACCACGGCATGGCGCGTCCTCAGGTTGCGGATGGAGCAACGGCCTCCAGTTATGGAGGGTAGCTGCGAATATATTGAAAAAGCAGTCGCGGACAGCCGACAACGGGTGGTCCTCCCGCTTGGGGGTTGGGCGAGGTGCTAACAACTCCTCACCGTAAAAAATTATGATGTTACGGAACAGCCTACAAAGCCTCGGACCTGGACCGATTCTTTGGTACGACCCCAGCTGCGGAAGAGGATTGAGCTGGCTCAGGATAGGGACAGGTGGCGGGCTCTTGTGAATGCGGTAATGAACCTCCGGGTTCTATAAAATGCGGGAAATTTCTTGACTAGCTGAGGAACTGTTAGCTTCTCAAGAAGGCCTCTGCTCGATGGAGTTAGTTAGTTAGTTAGTTAGTTAGTTAGTTAGTTAGTTTCTTTCTTTCTTTCTTTCTTTCTTTCTTTCTTAGTTAGTTAGTTTCTTTCTTTCTTTCTTTCTTTCTTTCTTAGTTAGTTAGTTAGTTTCTTTCTTTCTTTCTTTCTTTCTTTCTTTCTTTCTTTCTTAGTTAGTTAGTTAGTTAGTTAGTTAGTTAGTTAGTTAGTTAGTTAGTTAGTTAGTTAGTTAACACTTCCCTGCCTTCTGAAAGTACCGCCCGGTTTGTGCCGCGCCGGAAGCTGTCACGTCTTGCAGGCAGCCGATGTGACACCGACAGTGATGTGGCTGCACGCTGAGAGAGAAAGGGCGGAAGAAACGTGGAGCCATTCATCGCGGTCTATTCACTGCTAAACGATCATGCTGGTTTCGTACACTTTCAATGAGTTGTGGATTTGACAAATTAACAGGACTTTAAAAACGTCTTTTGTGCCACAGACAGGACTACGGTTGGCTACAGCGGGCCGCTTTGTGAAATAAATATTGCCTTTCATATAGATTCAATAATTTCTGATGGAAAGAAATCGGAAACGGATGGTTTAAAAAGGACAATGGGGCTATATTTCCGTGTTATTACTCAATGGTCGAAGGAGACACGGAAGTGATGTGTTTATGAACCGGAAGTGACTGGTGCCTTGCCTGTATCGAATAGCAAAATCCCAGGCATTGTTTAAAAATGTAAATTGATATGTCGGTATGCTTTGTGACAGTTTTGGATAGACATCAAAAAATTTTTGCCGCCAGATGGTGCTGACTGCGGGAGCCCTTTCTCTTGCTGCGAAGCGTGTCTGGTTTGGCGGAGATCGTGACAGTGACTGTGACCGCGTTGTGACGTAACAAGTTTCCAGAATAAACTGTGACTGCCGCATCACTTTAGCCCTCTAGAGTACAGTGGTAATTGTTAACTACCGTCTTCTGTAACATTAAAATATTCAACATTTCTGCCACTTTCTGTCTTTGTGTGGTTTGTGTGCTTGTCACGATAAATAGAGGTTATTTGCCTAAATGGTATTAACCGCATGGTGTTGGTAATTGAGGAATGGTGTGTTTTTGTGAGGTATGGACAGAGTTTTGTATGATTTTGACGAACTGCAGCCATCAAAGGGTTAAACAAAACAAACACACTAAATCCGTCTCAGTTACGCGTCGTTTCATCAGGGCGTATGGCGGGTAAAGGTGCATGTTTCCGCTCATTCTTCATAGCAGGACCACAGAAATTGTATCAGTAATTATACAGGTAATATCTTTAAATGAGTAATAAATTTAAAATTGTTAGTTTAATTCCTATCTTTTTAGCTAATGCTGTGCAAACTTTCTCTTTCTTTCTTTCTTTCTTTCTTTCTTTCTTTCTTTCTTTCTTTCTTTCTTTCTTTCTTTCTTTCTTTCTTTCTTTCTTTCTTTGTTCCGTTCTTTCTTTTCTTTTCTTTTCTTTTCTTTTCTTTTTTCTTTTCTTTTCTTTTCTTTTCTTTCTTTTCTTTTGTTTTCTTTCTCTCTTTCCTTCTTTCTTTATTTCTTTTTTAATCTCACTTCTTTCTGCATACTCGGTGTAGAGGGTTATTGTTGCATCTGATCACACTCAGTGACACGCGCACGGTATGACTCCTCTGGACAAGGGATCGGCACGTCGCAGAGACCTCTACCTGACAACACACAACACTCACAAGAGACAGACATCCATGTCCCCAGAAGGATTCGAGCCCACAATCCCAACAAGCGACCGGCCGCAGAACCACGCCTTATCCATACAACCTAATGGTATATAAACTGTTCAAGAATTCGCCATGTTTCAAGGAATCTGAAGGTTCATTGGCCTGTGTACAAGAACCTTATCGTTTGGCAGATTAATCCAGTTCACGTAGTAGAATGCGTTACAAGACACTTAAAGTGCACGAACTGTCTGGACGGAGTGTGTCAGACCAGCGGTGCTACGTAAAGCAGCGTTTATCGAAAGGTTATAACATTTATGCAGTGTAGGCCTGTAGATATTTCGTTTTCCTGCAGTAAGTTACATTTGCTGCCCGGTCTGTACTAGCTGCAGTGTGCGACTGAAGTACGTAGCCAGACTAAATGGCACGTTATTCGGGCCAATCACAATTCCTCATATGGAAGCCTGTAGTGGAGTATGGAGCGCTGGCGGAAACGTGCTGACAGGGTGGAGTATGGAGCGCTGGCGGAAACATGCTGACAGGGTGGAGTATGGAGCGCTGGCGGAAACATGCTGACAGGGTGGAGTATGGAGCGCTGGCGGAAACGTGCTGACAGGGTGGAGTAGGGAGCACTGGTGGAAACATGCTGACAGGGGAAAAACTGAATCTCCCGGTGTAAAACCTGTGTCAGCGCCACGTCGTTCACCACATATCCCACATCCACAAGTCCGGGATCAAAATTGGTCTTCTTCAAATCTCGCAACTCCTAACCCGATACATATTTATGATTTGTTTAAAATTTATGTGATATTTTATTGTTTTTATTCAGGCGCCTTTTGTTTTGTGTTCTGCGTAAATATTTACATCTCTTGCGTCTTAAAATGTACCAAAATACTAGTCTATAACTAACTAACTGACTGACTGACTAACTAACTAACTAACTAACTAACTATATGGAGCAGAGGCCTTCTTGAGAAGCTAACAGTTTCTCAGCTAGTCAACAAATTCCCCGCATTTTATGGAACCCGGAGGTTCATTACCGCATTCACAAGAGCCCACCACCTGTCCCTAATGTGAGCCAGCTCAATTCAGTCCATGCCCCATCCCACGTCTTGAAGATCCATTTTAATATTATCCTCCCATCTACGCCTGGGTCTCCCAAGTGGTCGCCTTCCCTCAGGTCTCCCCACCAAGATCATACTAGTCTATATTAGTGAGTATTTAGTCCTCAGCGGCAGAACATCCGCATTTGGAAAAGCAGCCCACACTATTAGATACGTGCTACACGTTTCTCCCAGCACTGTATTATATTAACAGTTGATATAGGTCCGTTAAATAACGCACTTCAAGCATTATTCTTCTCGTTTTACGCACTTTTGCTACACCCGGCCACTTCCCCGCGTAGCACGATACACCTGTAACGTCACACGTGTTCCTTTGATCTTCATGATCCAGTGGCAGAGAACTTGCCAGTTATGTAGAGTTAGTTTCATGCCTCCACTTCCCCCTGCACCTTCACGGTGTGTTGCTTTGTTTAGTGCGCAGGCAGTTTTAGCTTATTCCATGTCAGGACATTTAATCTTTCATCAATATACATCACGATATATAAAGATACAAACCGTACCTCACAGACAACACATCGCTCTATGCTGTCAGTCATATGAAGAGCGCAACTGCAAAGTGTGGACTACACGAAGTGTTCCTAGCGTGAAACTTGGTGGTACGTAAAGTTACCACTGTGTCTGAAAGTGTTATTGTGTCGGTGAGTTCAGAATGACCGCATTTCAATAAGACATCCGGTGCGAAACTTAGGTATTCGCAAGTGCGTGCCACGTTTCAAGGTGGTCGTCTGTATAGCAGTCATTCAACTGGAAAGATTTAGTCGTGAAGAGAGGAACGTGGCTGGAATTCTCACGGCCTGAATGCTTTCTGTTGTGTCACTGCCACCTGACAGCGACGGTTGGTAGTTGGCTGACAAGAGACGAGATAACAGATTCTTGTTTGCGTTACGTACAAATCATCAGACACATGCATAGAGCTAACTTGCACATTCCCAGTAAATTGACACGTGATGTTTTGTATTTTTACAATTTTATAGTTTCATATTTTAATAGATTAGCGAGGCATGTAACACGTATGGGGGAAAAGAGAGGTGCATGCGGGATTTTGGTAGGGAGACCTGAGAGAAGGCGACAACTTGGGAGACCCAGGCATAGAGGGAAGGATAGTGTTAAAATGGATCTTCAAGAAGTGGGATGGGGGCATGGACTGGATTGAGCTGGCTCAGGATAGGGACAGGTGGCGGGCTCTTGTGAACGCGGTAATGAACCTCCGGGTTCCATAAATTGCGGGGAATTTCTTGACTAGCTGAGAAACTGTTAGCTTCTCAAGAAGGCTTCTGCTCCATGGAGTTAGTTAATTAGTTAGTTATTTGGTTGGTTGGTTGGTTGGTTGGTTGGTTGGTTGGTTGGTTGGTTGTTTGGTTGGTTAGTTAGTTAGTTAGTTAGTTATTAATTAGGTAAGTAAGTAATAGATTAACCTGATGTTGACTGAATAAGTGGGAAAATGTGTCCTTAGATTTCACGTAGTCAAATTTGCGTGTTAATGGAGCTGGTATTTAGCGGTTCGCAGGTAATATTTTTGATACAGACGACACAACAGGGTGCCAGACGTCTAAGCAGTACGTGTGCTTGTTCTTGCCATAGAGTAAGATACGTAAGCCAAGCAATGTTTGGTGTTTAATAACTGCCATCTGCAGGAATTAGCAGTCGATATAGCTCGTTCGTTCATTTTTCGTTTCACCTTACTGTCAACATCCTACATCAAACGTGATTTCAGGATTCCGTCGCGATGCAGGTGACACCTGCGCTCTTCTGGGATGTTACGCAGCGTAGAGTTGTAGTTCTTCACCAACGTTTTGGGACAACGTATCAGTCCTATTTTCAAAGGTCAAGAAGTCCAAGAAAAAACCTTTCTTCGCGGACTTCTTGAACCTTGAAGATGTAGCAGAAAGGTTGTCCCGAAACGTCGACACAGAACTTCATTATGAAAAGGTAAAGCAGTCCCATTACAGGCCCGGACAGGCCCACAGGGTTCCAGAAGGTTGAGGCTCCCAGATTTCTAGACAATCGGCACTTGAAGGTGGTAAGGTTGTCAGCCCTACGCACCGGCCGCGTTTACCCCCCAGGAAATATTCCTGGTACTCATTTCTGTTAGAGGCTGAGTGGACCTCAGGGCCATAGTGCGACCGACAGGATTATACCAATGAAAAAATCCACTGACACCAACGGGAATCGAACCCGCGACCTGCCGGTTTGTAGCGCAGTGCCTCAACCAACTGCGCCACCGTGGCCACGAACTGTCATTATACACTACGTAATGTCCCAGGAGAGTGCAAATCTCATTCTTTCTCATGTGTGGTGAAGGGGTTCATGTTTCGGTCTGTCCAAAGACGTTTGGCCACAAAAATGGACTGTGCGACTACCACATAAAATCATTCCTTTTTCTCAACATAACGAGCTTTCTCAGTGTTATGCTTTTAGCTTCTCTGGCACAACGTGTCTTGCTTTATTATGCGCCATGCCAAGCAAGATCTACTTGTATTAAGCGTTCCAAAAATCTTGCTTCTGCGCATGCGTCGCTTTTGAAAGAAGAAACGTATTATGTATCTGTTCGTCCAGGTCGTGCAGTGTCATTGTCACGTGATGTGAATGTAGACGAAGCTTTAGTGTGTTGGCCAAATGAAGTGACTGGTTGCAGGCTTGTAGGGGCTCGGAGGAGGTGGATTGTCGCTCAGTTTCATATCCATATATTCCTTTTCTTTCTTTCTCATTCCTTCCCTCTTCTGCCTACCTGTTCACAGCAAGTGTCAAGGGTTTTTTTGTGATTTCATTTGATCACACACAGACACACACCACAGTCAGTAGGACTCCTCTGGATGAGGGATCGGACCGTCGCAGAGACCTGTACCTGACAACACAAACACTGTGCAAGACAAATATCCATGCCCCCGGTGGGATTCGAACCCACGATCCCAGCAAGCTCTCGGCCGCAGACCTAGGCATTACAGCTTGCTGCCACTGCTATATCCATATTCGGGGTCAAATTTGAAGCACGTGTTTTCATGTGCACTGAGGTCATGGTG
This sequence comes from Coptotermes formosanus, assembly GCA_013340265.1. Classification (NCBI taxonomy): domain Eukaryota; kingdom Metazoa; phylum Arthropoda; class Insecta; order Blattodea; family Rhinotermitidae; genus Coptotermes; species Coptotermes formosanus. The sequence continues at coordinate 820,558 of BLKM01002776.1, read as the reverse complement.
TAGCTTCACACAGAGCTACAGAATGCAGCACACTTCAAGCTGAAACACAAAGTAATCATCGCAACATAAACAAATGGACACACAGACTGAAACAGTCAAACGCTCGATGCACAAATAACGCACACAGCTGTATGCCACAAACGAGTATACGATTTAATTAGTTAATTAAGTTTTCCCTGCAAAATGCATAACAGAATTTATGAAAATTAATGTCCGTGTGGTGTTTGTACGGCAGACGTAGTGGAGCTCAGTGGCGGGCTCTTGTGGATGTACCTTGAACCTTGGGCGTCCACAATATGCCGGGAATGATTTCAGTAACTATGCGACTATCAGCTTCTCATATAGGACTTAGATCCGTGGCATTTGTTTGGCTTTAGGACAGCAGCTGCCTTGGTTCGGGTACGTGTAGTGTCTCGAGAAAAACACTAATCATGAGGCTGCTCGATTTTCCTTTTTGCCCAGCTTCTTGTTCCATTCCCCCCTCTGCTAAGACCAAATAATCTCGTCAGCAGGTATGCTGAGGAGGTTTTTATGAAACTTCGTAGGATGTAAGGACATGTACAAGAAAAGTTGTCCCTATGATGAATTAAGCACCACGTTATGAAGGCGTATGAGAAGGGGAGGCATAGCTCCACACAGTTTTAAACTGAGGCACCAGATGGTGGTAAGGAGCCAGCTTGACCTAGACGTTTTACTAAGGGGAAAAGCCCCCAGTACACACGGGATAGGAGGGTTGATGTGCCTCACGGTCTGTGTGGACGTGTAGAGGAGACGGATATATCGTGACTGTACCTGGAGTCGAACCTCGTTTCCGCAGTCGTAAAACCCATAGTCTAGTCACTGTATTGACTGAGCTGCTTTTAAAATTAATATCCTGCCTCTTGCCGCTGTTTGTTGGAAGTAGTTCCTTGCGTCGCATTACTGCGCCGGGTAACTGCAGGGGGTTAATTCGCCTGGTCACGAACTGCTTTAAACCGGTCACATGACATATGCGAGGGTAAGGCGTGGGAGGGGTGGAGCGGGGTGTCCTTTCTGGTGCTGCCACCTATGATTGTTATCCATTGATAACACAATGCCCAGCCTTCCCCTACACGCTACACACTTAGTGCCGCCCACGTTTCATTATTCTATTATCCACTACGCTCTCTTTCCCTGTTTCTAACTTCCTTTTCCATACTTTTCTCTCACTACTTCTGGTTGTCCATTCCTTTTTCCTTCCTCGATCCGTCTTCATTTTTCGTGTGTCTTTTTTTTACCGACCCTGCCGCCTGTAAAGCCCTCTACACGCCCTACACGCTGCACAAACTTTTCATTGCGTCGTATCAGCAAATGCCATCATTTCCCAGCGGCCATGTTGATGACGATGTGTATGGAAGAAGAAGAAGAAGAAGAAGAAGAAGAAGAAGAACAAAGCTTGGTCGCGTGTTCTGACCTTTTATAGGTCATTTCCGGCAGCAGGAATCATTGTGATGATAATGAAGGGAGAAAAGTAACGTGTTGAGGCTATGCCTGGTTTATAGCTGTCACTCGCGTGCCGTAACAAAACAAGCGTAAGTACATGTTCTTCGTCCGGGAGGGGGCTGCTTTCCTTGCCAGTGTCGTAGCACGTTTTAAACAGGGCATAAGATGAACTGAGTGTTAACCCTTTAAATACGAAGCGTATCTGTTTTATATAGGGACTCAGTGCGTACCGCGCTGTAAACACTCTCCACTTCGGTTATAAAAACCAGTCTCTTAATGTTTTATAAGGCAAAAGTTGCTGTTTGTTCTGAGATCCGTACAAAACATATAAACGCAATGTGGGCACCACGTAGAATTTTTTAATGTTAAACCTTGCGGTACGTAAAGTTATCGCTAGGCTTTAAAGAGTTGAAGTTGTCTGGTGTAATTGGAAAGAAATATTTTGAGTGAGAACTGGAATCACACAAAAATCCATACCTCATTTCTATCGCATCGCATATATTGGCACACTTCATACCTTTGAGGGCTCTCTGTAGGCCGTGCCATGGCTCCAGCTGGTATTTACCGGCTTCCCACCGCGGAGACACAGTTTGTGTCACATTTAAGTCCATGTGGGATTTGTACTGGGCGAAGTGGCACTGGCGTAGTGTTTATTCCGCGTACTTCCCTCTTCTTCTGTCAGTACCATTCCACCATTGCTCCATATTAGTCTTCATGTTAATACTATTCTTATCAGAAGGACAAGCGGGCGAAGCGTGGGAGTCAACCACTATCTTTCTGTCTCATAAGCTGAACACATTTTCTTATCTGCACCCGCAACCCCCACAAGCCTGCTAAGCTCCCATATTCCAGCCGGCTACCATGATAAATATTTCTTTAATGTGGGTATGATATGCTCTTAATTTCTTGATGAATGACGTTTCGGTTTATGTTGCTCAAAAATATTTAAGCGCAGAGACGTTTAAAAGGACGCAATGAACACTTTCAATTGTAACTTCCATGGATTACCTATCAACCTACACGGCGTCACATCCCACAAACTATAACCTCAATACTAGCAGTGCATTGCCTTTATCTTTTTTCAGAGTTACACCTTGCATTTTCTAACGTGTCTGTCATCAGATATTTATATTTATTTCATTCGTATAGCTTTATTACAGGGTGTTTCTTTCACCGCTTCTCCTAGCACGGTAGATTTATCGCAAAGAAAGTCTTCATCCGCGGTCACATCTTCTGACACCTGCGGTGCTCGCGGAAAAGTTGAAAGAGTCTGTATGTCCTTTATACTGCTACTATAAAACCACGCATAATGGGACACTGTCAGCCCAACTCTTCAAATTTAAGCCACGCTGAAAGCTAATTCTCTGCTAGGCTGGAGGGGTTTAAGGCAGTCTGAAGATGGATTACATTTATCGTAATGTAATGTAACGTAAGATAAGGTAACATGTTATTTTTCAGGTAAAATAAACCTCGAATTATATCGGCCAGTGTCACCTGTCTTACTGGGCGCATACTCTGTGTGTGTGTGTGTGTGTGTGTGTGTGTGTGTGTGTGTGTGTGTGTGTGTGTGTGTGTGTGTGTGTGTGTGTGTGTGTGTGTGTGTGTAAAACTGTTCTAAAGTGACCTCTGCATAAATCTCTACAAAATGCGCTGACAGAACTGCATCCCTGACCCTTTATTTTAGTAATCAACCCTTTGGTTGTTTTCCTGTGTCGGAATTTGATAACGTCTAAAGCATTTCTGTCGTTCCCACCGCAAACTTCATGTTTTCCAATTAAGTTCAACCGAACCACTCAAAGAGCAGTTTCGTAAGAGAAAATGTGGATTCAGAGTCGGAGACTACATTCGTGTCAGGTTTGTATAAAGATCTGAGAGGAATGGGAAAAAGTACGGAGCAATTAGCCAGTCTAAAGGACTACGTGGATGAAGAGAGGTGGTTTTTATTATCAAAAACTTAAAATTGGCCGAACTGCTTTATGTGACGTGTTTAATTGCATTTTTCATGCCTCGCTGCACCTTCGCTTTTTAAAGTGTGCTGAAAACGTGTATATTACTGTAGCAAGTTATTCCGTTCAGTGGTGCTTGGTTAATTGAAGCTGGAAGCTGCCTGCTGTACCCTCATGCCTTCAGAGGACGGTGGTAGCTGTATGTGCCACCAGCTGCCACACTCACATGCTGTACCCTCATGCCTTCAGAGGACGGTTGTAGCTGTATGTGCCACCAGCTGCCACACTCACATGCTGTACCCTCATGCCTTCAGAGGACGGTGGTAGGTGTATGTGCCACCAGCTGCCACACTCACATGCTGTACCCTCATGCCTTCAGAGGACGGTGGTAGGTGTATGTGCCACCAGCTGCCACACTCACATGCTGTACCCATGGCAGCTCCCCACAGGGGTACTACTGAAGCTTCAAGCCTTCTTGGATGTGATGCCGTGTCTTTTTGTGTGTACTTTCCGACATTCGAAGGACTGTAGTGCCTCCATGTTCAGGGTGAAGGAGTCAAAGAAATTTTACTCGTGGATTGCTTGATCCTGCGGATAGAGGCACGACGATTTTTGTGCGATTTCAGCTCGGTGGGTGCTGTACGTACAGCCAGAATTAGCGTTAAAAACGAAGTATTTTAGCCACAGAACACATTTATGTGTTTGTGTGGTACTCACAAATGATTGCTCGGATTGCCATAAACAATCTTAACACTTGGGTCTTTGTAATGGAGACGGGCTATGTTCTCTGTGAGGTAGGGATTAAACTTTTTGTGTACATTTTAGATGAAATTCTGACTTCAGTAAGCTTTAATAAGCACGTGCTTTTCTCTTATTTTTCCTGGGTTTTTGTCACCAATTTTTCCATCCTTTGTTTGGTTTGTTTCGTTTTTTCTTGTTTGTCTTTTTTCCGTCTCTTTTTTCCAATTTCTCCCTACTTTTCTTTTTGCTATCCAATTTATTCATCTTGAAAATTCTTAATATTGTCGTTTGGAATGTGACACCGTGTAATCTGGTAGGCATTTACCGCTGTTTTGGAGGAATATATGTCTTTCTACCAGAGTTCACGGCGTCACAATATAGGTATCGCCGTATCAGTGTCAAATATCACCGAAGCAAAAGCACGTTCGACAGGATTCTTTTGACCTTATACCTTACTCCAGCATAGCTGTATATTAATCCAAGAATCGGTAACAAATTCTGCAGTGTCACTTGCGTCAAGACGGTAACGGAAACGTGCAGCTTTGAAGACCAACACACGTAGTGGTTAATGTGACATCCTTCATAGGACCTGGTCACTGGATCACTTAGCAGTGACACCGAACAGGCACGTGTCGCGCGTCACCGAAAAGTGCGGGACGCGGTGAGTTGCATTTTCAGATCAGTGCCACTGGGCGGCACGGAGAGCGATTTGCGATGAGGATTCCGCCGCGATGCTGCATGGTTTAGTGAGTTCGTTGCTCTGGGGGCTGAGTTCGACTACGTGTTTTGGCGAACAAATTGCTTGTTAATCACTCAGCAAGGAGAAATTAACAGTTCAGCTCCAAAACATCTGAGGCGTAAAATTCATCTAAATAATACACTCGATATACAGGGTGATAATATACACCATATGCAGGGTGTCTGGTGACTTCACGTCATAACTTTAGGATTAGACTGGTGACGTCATAACGAGTCGACTTGTGTCCGATTGGCAACCCTTACAAAGTTTCAAAACTTTGTAGTGTTATGACTAAGGGCAGGTGGACACGAGAACATGCACGAGTTCGTGCAAGACACGTTTCTGTTCACATCATAAAATGATGCAGTATTACAGTGTCTTAGAGGATCCCAGTGGCCGCGCGGTCTAGGGCGGGGGTCTGCGGCCGTTAGCTTGCTGGAATCGTGGGTTCAAATCCCGCCGGGGACATGGATGTTTGTCTCTTGTGAGTGTTGTGTTGTCAGGTAGAGGTCTCTGTGTTGGGCTGATCACTCGTCCAGAGGAGCCCTACCGAGTGTGGTGTGTCTGAGTGTGATCGTGAAGCCTCAATAATGAGGAGGCCCTGGCCCACAGGGGGCTGTTGCGCCATGGGGGGGGGGGGGGGGGGGAATTACAGTGTGTTTGCAACAGGTGTTCAGAGTGGCTGCCTTCGCCCTGGATAAACAGTCTGGCCTCTTTAAAGGCGCGTACAGAAATGGGCGGTGCCCCTTCATGGTGGCAGTACATCTGACGGCGTGCGTTCATTTTCCAAACACTAGCGTAAATGTCAACTAGCAACCGTTGTACACATCCGCCACGCCGCCTACCGAAGGTTATGACAAGCGCAAATTTCAAAGTTCAATGTCCCGCAGCATTGTAACTGTTGCGATTCGAGCCCCGGTCAATGTGACGTGTTTGACTCGGTATGACGCCACCAGACTAGTCACGAAGTTGTGACATGAAATCGCCGGACAGCCAGTGTGTTTCCCGCTGTAAAGAAATACATTTTCCCCTGACAAAGTCCCAAAAAATAGTCTTTCGTCTTAACACCGGTAGACCAAAAACTATAAGATTCGCAAAAAAGCTTTGCCAGATGTAGGGTGGGGTGTTATGACTTGTAGTGTCTTATGAGGAGGGGAGATACGATACGTAAAAGCGCTCTGCGTCTCCACTGATAACAAACTGATGTACATTTCTGCGTATTGTAAAAAGTAAGTGGAAACACACATACGGACACTGTGTGGGCAGCGTGAAGGTCCCTCTTATTGTTACGCAAGGTGGTACATGCAGTAACCTTTGCGTTCTAAGTGGCTAATGTGAGGTGCAGTTCAACATTAACCTTTTGAAGTCTAGCGGTAACTTTACGTACCACCAGGTTTAACGTCAAAAAATTCTACGTGGTGCCCACATTGCGTTTATGTGTTTTGTACGGATCTCAGAACAAACAGCAACTTTTGCCTTATAAAACATTAAGAGACTGGTTTTTATAACCGAAGTGGAGAGTGTTTACAGCGCGGTACGCACTGAGTCCTTATATAAAACAGATACGGTTCGTCTTTAAAGGGTTAATCAAGCGAAACACGCAGAATAATAATATTACAACACAAATACGTACGTTACGTCAGTCGTGTGTTTATATTCTTTCTTCTTCCTTAGTCCTTCCCCCTTCTACCCACTTGTTCACAGTAGGTATCGAGTTTTCTTTTTTTTTTGTAATTTCGTTTGATCACACTGAAGAATACACCACAGTCGGTATGACTCCTCTGGACGGGGGATCGGCCCGTCGCAAGGATCTCTGCTTGCTGGGGCAAGCGCTCGGCCGCAGACCTACGCCTTAGACCGCGCGGCCACTAGGATCGGCCATGCGTTTATCCGTATAGTATGAAATCGTTTTGAGAGTTACATAGGTTGGAGAAGGTCCGGTATAAACGACTGTAGATGAATGTAAGGAAATGTGTCGGAGGGTGAAGCGTGATGTGGAGGGGATAGATGTATAGCGCTTCTTTGCTTCAACTTTGTTAATCGAAGAGCGCTTTGGGCTGGTTGTCACTGGGACGAGAGAAACTGGCCGCAAATGCAAAAGTAGGTAGAAGCCAGGAAACTCGCTCAGCTTCCAAGGGATGTGCCGTCGCCCCAGTGCAGTTGATTCACATCCCTGGAAATGAATCCACTTATGCAGTTCACGTTTCGATACTGCGGAACTGAACTCTGTGCGCGCAACGTTAACTGAAGCTAACGAGCAAACAGAACGCGGGACCGGCTAACTTCATTATACAAACCGGACTGGTTTGCTTTCTGCCTGCTCACGTCTTGTAATGTGGCCCTGAACTGAGCTACATTACCTGCTGCAAAGGAAGGCAAGTAATTACACCACACCATCGGCCAGAACACAGGTAACAATGAATTATTTATTAACTATAATTTCATCTTGCCCGAATGTATGAATATATTTATTTATTCTCATTGCCTTTCGTATATTGCAAACGCTATCATTTACACATCTTATGTATTACTGTTTTGTTTAAAAATCCTTTCAGTAGCCCAGGCTGTACAGCGTTGTAATCTGAGTTGATTAATTAACCCTTTGGAGCGCAGTGGTTACTGTACGTACCGCCAGGTTTAACATTCACAAATTCTACGTTCTGCCCACACGGTGTGTTTATGTGTTTTGTGTGGATCTCAGAACAAACAGCGATTATTTCCCTATACAGCATTAACTGGCTGGTTTTTATAACCGAGACGGAGTGTGTTTACTGCGCGGTACGGACTGTAGCCCTTTAAAGCCCAGTGGTTACTATATGTACCGCCAGGTTTAACATTCAGCAATTCCACGTTCTGCCCACACAGTGTGTTTATGTGTTTTGTGTGGATCTCAGAACACACAGCGATTATTTCCCTATTCAGCATTAACTGACTGGTTTTTATACCCGAGATGGAGTGTGTTTACTGCGCGGTACAGACTGAATATTTAATTGCAGCTCAGGCTAATCTTGGTCTTTGCTCAGTGCGTCTTTATTCGTTCCACTGCGTCAACTGTCAGATGCATAACATCTCAAAAAACATACGTTATGTCATCTGGCACATCATTCATATGGTCATCGACGTTTCGGAGAATCTGTTCCCTTCATATTTAGTATAGAGAGGTCAGAATTTGAAAGCCACTCTGTACCAAACTGCACGGCGTCATGTACCATAACACGTTGCCTACTGTCTGTGAAGGCATTATATTTTCTGTGTGCGCCCTACAGGGTTCATATAAAACTTCAGAGCTTGTGTCTTGCTTTTGAAACATTTTGTAGTCTCACAACAGTGTTTATACGGAGATTTGCCAGAAAATATTAAACCGTTTCCCTTTGTAATATTTAAGTGTCGGTGAGGCATTGTACTTTTATTGAGTAATGTTCTATTGTACTTCTGGCTGCAGATAAATTTAGGAATAGTAATGGCTGGCGTCCGTATTGATTGATTCAACACGAAAGGGAAGAAGAGCCTATCATATGCAAATGCCACCGCGACGTAACAAATTAGCAGCCTGTAACCAAACGCAGATACACAATACGGGTGTCGGTAAACACTGCAGTAGTCTGTGACAAAAACGTTAACAAATATTGTCTGTTAGTGTATAAGGGACGAAGGGTGAACAAGGGAAGATGGTGGTGGAGCGCTGGATATGTCTAGCAGTTTTAACTACATGGAGCAGAGCCCTTGAGAAGCTGATAGTTGTTGAGATGCTGTAGTCAAAAAATTTACAAAATCTTATGGAAACCGAATGATCTTTACTGTGTTCAAAAGAACCCGCCAGTTTTCCCGGGTAAATCCGTTACATGCCTCCCCATCCTATTTCGTTACGATCGATTTTAATATTATACTTCCATCTAAGCCTATATGCGTTTCTCCTCTTCCATATACGTGGTAAATGCTGCAGCCATTTCATCTTAGTTTATTTAATAATAATAATAAACCAAAATCAGTAGAAACAAGTCACGTGGGCAAGGTAACCATATTATGGCATCAACAATGCATACCGACAGAACCATCTCCAAAAATAAACCGGACATCATAATCCGGGATAATGAAAAAGGAACATGTATGCTAATTGATGTACCAATCCCGGGAAACAGAAATGTGATAAAGAAAGAAGCCGAGAAGATTCCAAAATGTAAAGACCTTACAACAGAAATACAGCGCATGTGGAATGTAAAAACACAGGTGACACCAGTAATAAGAGGGGCAACTGGAACCGTTTCAAAATCCTTCAGAAAATACTTGAGCAGCGTACCGGGAAAGCACGATATCAAGGAACTGCAGAAAACAGCTGTACTGGGCACAGCACACACACTGCGGGAAGTGCTAATGTAGAAGCACAAAAGGGTTTAATATTGCAGACAGCGCTACATGCACCATTAACAGTACGCGCGGGATAGCTGCGGCACTGTGTACCCTAGAAAAGTGGTTTGTTTCAGGTATATAAGCGTGAATACCCTGCGTAAAGGGGATGATGATGATGATGATGATGATGATGATGATGATAACGTGTGGAGAGGAGTGCCAAGCATGAAGCTTCTCATTACCCAGTTTTTACCTGTCTCCCATAACTTTCTTCCTCTGAGGTCAAACTGTCTGACTTAGCAATAAATATCGTTTTCTCGGTATAAAGTGCCATAATTTTGTCCCCACGTGTGTATTTCTGTGTTTACGAGAAGCGACAAGAAAGAATGGTTTAGCATGCTGCATACAGTTGAACAGCAAACCGAGCTTGTTGCGGAAAAGTCCTTTTAACGGGTAAATCGATTATGTTGGGTGGAGGGAGGGGGGGAGGGGGTACGGCAGAAAAACACATGCCAACCCCTTGACAAGATCTGAAAGGCAATTTGGGGCCATCTCGTCCCTTTTCTGTTCTAAACCCTGCGGTGTTGCAGGCGATTAGCATCTTCTCACTCCCTGTGCCTGCCAAAAGTGTAGCTTTGCACCCAAATTCTCCCAACCCCCCACTCCCTCCCCTTACTTTGCTTGATGGGGTCAACAATGTTCGGAACGGTTAGAACTGCCGGCCAAAAGGGAAGAGAGCTTTTTTTGGTGGACGTTCACAAAAGAAAGTGACTAGCTATTTAGCTGGAATGGGATTTTCTGTAATCAGTGACAACATCAGATGAAAATCCTCAGGACAGTACCAATTTCAGCGCCGACAAAAGGATTTTGAAAAGGAGATGAGCTGCAGAAACGTAGGAATGAAGGATTTTTATGAGTCAGTATGGCAGGTGCCTTGCTGGCACTTGTCGCTCTTACCGACGGTGCAGAAATTGTTTCGCAGTCCTTCCCTCTTCTACCTACTCACAGTAGGTGTCGAGGTTGTTTACTTTCATTTGATCACACTCAGACACACACCACAGTCGGTAGGAGTCCTATGGACGAGGGATCGGCCCGTCGCAGAGACCTCTACCTGACAACACAAACACTGTACAAGACAAACATCCATGCCCCCGGTGGGATTCGAACCCACGATCCCAGCAAGCGCTTGGCCGCAGAGCTACGCCTTAGACCGCGCGGCGTCTGGGATCGGCCGGTGCAGTAATGCAGACCAGCACCACAACTGTGGGGGCACACACGTTCATCAAAACTAACACAACGTTAATAAAATTCGCGCGTTTGATAAAAACATCAAAACATATGCACCGAGCTTAATACTATTTTGCCTTCTTATGTATTCATCGACGAATGCAGTGCGTAACGATCCGTGGATAGCGAATATTTTTGAGCATGAAATGTTGTGTTGGTAAACATTTTGAATTAAACAGTTTCTCAGCACTGAGAAAGGTCACATTTATAACTGGAGACACGTAAGTGAAGGCTGTGTAAAACGAACTGGCGGCCCGCGCGTTGTTGAACCACTGCTTTACAGCATCGAATGGTTAGTTAGTCGTAAATAAACATATAGGAAAGATGTGGAAGTAAGCGGTCGTGGCCAATTTTTAAAGTACTCTCCGGGCAGTACTTGTAGCTGTTCTTACGATTCATGGATTTTGAGACATGCGAGAAGGTGGTTTTTAACGGCTGCCGAATTTTGGGAGTTTTCGTGTCATCATTATCGTCATCGTCGTCATCAATTAACTTCCTGTCCCTTTCCGTTACAAGAAATGAAACTGGCCGCCCCATAGTTGCTTCCTCCCAGCCATCTTCTGTTCCTCCAATACACCAGGTTTGCCATTTAAATGTTCAGGCGTTCTTTACGTACGTTCTGGCAATTTCTTATCAGTGTTTTTATAATTGTACTAAATCTGTTATTGCCAGTTCTTTTCCAATACCTTCATCACATTTATGTTATGTCATTCTGCACTACTGTACACAAGCTTTCGTTATTTAGAACAACTCTAGTACTCAAAGACGTAACCGTTTAAAGCCTAGCGGTAACTTTACATACCACCAGGTTTAACATTAAAAAATTCTACGTGGTGCCCACATTGCGTTTATGTGTTCTGTACGGATCTCAGAACAAACAGCAACTTTTGCCTTATAAAACATTAAGAGATTGGTTTTTATAACCGAAGTGGAGAGTGTTTACAGCGCGGTACGCACTGAGTCTTTATGTAAAACAGATACGCTTCGTCTTTAAAGTGTCAAACAAGTCTGCCAGCACAGTGAGCTTGCTTCGATGGCGTGTAGGAAATCGACACCAGCCTTAGTACATGTGTCAAGGAAAGAGACATTTCACAGGGTCTTTGGTCAGGGATCCCACATCTCGATGTTAGCTGCCGTCCGAAAGGAAGCAGGAAGTGTCGCCAATATGCCGTAAATGCCGTAATGAAATCTGTAATTAGAATCAGCTGTGTTCAAAAACCTGCTTATTTCCTGATGCGTGAGATTCGAAGTTAATTGGACTATCTAAAGTGGGTAAGGGAAAGAATGACCACCCGTCGCCATACGCAGCTACTTCCCTTTGTGTGCCTACCCCCACTCCCACCAATCATATTAACGTAAATGTTTATGGTAGAATGGATGTAAATATCCACCCATTCTTATGGTAGGTGGTGACTGGTCAGCTTCATCCCCCCCCCCCCATTTTTACCCCCGGTGAGCTCCAGAGCCTCTCTGGGCGATGCTGAGTTGAGAAAAATCTTTGTCCCTGCCGGAAATTGGACCCAGATTCTCCAGCCTGTAGTACAGTCACTACACTGACTGAGCTATCATCTACACAGCACGTTCCGACGCGCGCCTGTGTACTGTGACTTGGTTGGTAATATTAGAATTTAAATCCGTTCGTTTCCTGCGAACTGGTTCACTGAAACGCACAACCGTAGCTTTGTCTTGCACCGTTTTACTCGCAGGTGTTGACACGTAGTGACACTGGCTTCACTTAACAGCAGGCCCGTAGCCAGGGGGTGCAAGTGAATGCAACGCAGCCACTACGAATTTGCGAAGTATCAAAGACAAACATGCTGATCAGCCCGCCAGAGCACGTGCGACACCCTACCCCACCCACGTGTTGCCTGTGTTGAACCGCCGTGGTTGGAAACAGCGCATTTTCACAAATACGTGTATGTGCAAGGTGTTTTGTGCAGTGTTACGTAGCGCACTGTGTGATTACAGTGTTGATTTTGTGGTCCTGACAAAGGCGCTTTTTACACCTATGTATATATTAATATATATAAAATAGAGTAGTATATAAGTCACGTACGTACAATACTTATGTACGTTTATGCATCAGCACTGGAAGCCGCTGCACCCACTGTGTTCAGGATCTGGCAACTGACCTGCGTAACACGCGTTCAGCTCTACCAGTGCGTTAACACTGTGTTTTGCAGTTGTTCCAGTTATGCGCTGAAAGAATTACTGAGCTGACTGTACAGGCGCTGAAGGGCGCTGATTGGTTTATCGTCTCGTAAGTTTTGCTCTGCATGTGTGTGTGCGTGAGCGTGTCTGTGTGCGTGTTACAAAACAGTAAGCAGCCAGTCCGGGAGGTCCGTTCCATCTTCAGCGTCAGACCATTTCTCTTTAGCGTGTCTCTTGTCCATGTAAGTTGCGCTACAAAATGGGGCACTGGGTTACGCAGTTACGTACAAGTGTCGCGCTCAGAGATAAATCTTCAGCTGCAGAGAAAAGCCGACATTCTGTAACTGTGACAAGAAAAGCAGAAGTCGGTGAATTTCCGATACGTAGCCTGTCCCTGTGTGTGTGTGTGTGTGTATGTGTGTGTGTGTGTGTGTGTGTGTGTGTGAGTGTGTGTGTGAGTGTGTGTGTGTGTGTGTCTAAAGCAAGAAACAAACCCAGACAACGTGTTTATAATGAGGCACTTGTCTCATTGTTCCAGCTCCATGCTGGAATGCTGTGTGTCCAGTGTTCAGACTAAATGCGTTCCAGCAGATAGGAATGCCATGTTACAGGCTACAGGGTTTAGCAGAATTTCTCTTGAAAAAACTTACCTCGGATAAAATTCTTTAAGACGTTTAAGTTTGAATTGAATGCGAGTGTCTTATCTGTCCAAGGCTCCCCGATATTCGACAGAGCATGGCCTTGTTTGAAAGTTCCCAGGTTTCGCCCGTTTGCCCTTCCTAATAATAGTTGTATTAAGGTGAAGATGAGTATGGAGCAAGGGTGGAATGATACTGACAGGGGAAAGTCGAAGCACCGGGAGAGAAACCTCCCTCAGTGCGACTATGTCCACCGTCACTGTAACAAGCGTTGGCCCTGGGATCGAACCCGGGCCTCCGCAGCGAGATGCCGGCAACAAATCGCCTGAGTTATGCCGGAGCCTTTAAGCCTGAAAGTCATCTAAGATTTACTTAAAAATTGAGTTTGTACCTGACAGAAAACATCGCTTGTGCCTTACAAAGTGCAAAACTTTAATGCAATTTAGGGAACACTTATAGTAGAATGCATAAAAAGCGATATGCACTGCGCGGTGCTGCAGTCTAGAGGTATGCGGTGTAAACACTTCGGCAAAGACCGAAACTACGGTAGCAACTGAAACATACTTTCTACTGTCGTTTATTGCTGCCATTCTCTGCTCTTATCAGTGACTACTGTCTTCAGTTAGTAAGATACGTAACGACCGAACAACAGCGTCTGTAGATCGGCACAGTTTCTTGTACTGGTGAATACTACAAGTGAGGCAGAATTGGGGTAATTGGAACTTCAGGGTTCACTGCTGGTTCCTGCCAAATGCCGAGTGTCGGGGTGAATCAGCCCTTCATATGTTAGCGGTGACTGTGTGTACCGCTTGCCTTGACATGTGAACACTGCACACTGCGGCTGTGTAGTGCGTCTGTGCGCTCCGTTTGAATCCTGTAACAAACTGCACGTATTGCCACATGAGCAACCGGATGAACCTCGTTTTCCACACAGCGGTGACACAGTTTGTGCTCTGTGAGAGGGGAATTGATGTTTGTTTTTAAATTTTCAGACCAGGACTGCCCAAATCCCGGTATTCACGTCGCTCGGATGAGTAAATTTTATACGGCGGCATGTAATATTTTTGGGTCCTCAGTATGCAGCTTGGTGTATATCGCCGTTCTAGTGTCTAGAAATTTGAAGTGGCTCCAAGATTTTGGAAGACGTGAAGACTTCTAATGTAGACTAACTTTATTCTTCAGAGGGTTCATATATTTGGCGGTTCGTAAGAATGTTAGCAGCCATGTGTGAGTGTTCTACTACGTCTGTGTGAAGGTATGCTGAGTGTTGTGTGACGTCATGCAGTGACTACGACCCGGCAGCACGGTGTACGTGGGACAGTAACCCAAACACATAGATATTACCGTCCTAATTCAGCTTTCTTCCTACGTGAGCACAGCTTGAGTGTTTGTTAAAGCAAACCATTAACACATCCCACAAACGTCCCCATGTGCTTTGCGCGAAGCTGCGAACTTCCAAATGCGTCTCTACTAAAAGCAATACTAAATAAGATCCTGCCAGACGCAGACCTACTGTAAACGGCTGCTTAAAGCCGCGTTAAAACTCTACGCAAATTTAATGACACACACAAACATAGGCTGTGCCATGGCACAGGCGGTTAGTCGCCAGCACCTCACCTCGGAGACTAAGGTTAAATCCCAGGTCAGTCAGTAAGGATTTTGTGGTAGACAAAGTGGCACTGGGAGAGGCTTTTTTCCCCCAGTGTTTCGTAATTTCCCTGTCAGTGTGATTCCACCAGTACTCCGTATTCATTTCTCCTTGACCGGTGCTGCATAACGTACGTAACTGATGGCGACACAACACTTAAAGTGACAGAAAACTCGGGAGTAGCTATAATATGCGATTTTTGTTTAATATTCCTGAAGCTGCGCATTTTGTATGTTATATAGATTACATAACACTGCATCTGGTTGTTTCGGGGTCGCTAACCACCAATGCAGCTGTAAACATTTATTTTTTATATTTTTGTGATCACCCTGATGATGGCTGCCGTCATTAGCCGAAACATGTTGTTGCCATGAGACAGAGTGTATATTTGCATATCTTGTGGTTTTGTAAACACAGGAGGGTTGAGTGACCTTACGAATTAAAAATGCCCTACATTTCGACGCTATTTATTCTGAGACAGTCTGCTGAACAATCTCGTAAAACAAGCGGCCAATAAGTAAGTAAATAAATAAATAAATAAATAAATAAATAAATAAACATCCGTCTTTGTGTCTTATTTAAGGAAAGCTATGGGGCAGAATCCTTCTCGAGAAGCTGACAGTTGCTTATCTCTTCAAGGAATGGTGCCATTCATGAGACCCGAAGGCTCGGTACTTTATTCGCAGTAGCGTGAAGCTGACCCTTCTCCAGTCCACGCCTTCCAGCCCTGTTCCTTTAACACCAGCACTGACATTTTTCCATCCTCGCCCGAGTCTCGCGTCCATGCTCGGTGTACGTTTTCAGGGCGTGCACAGGGACGCACGGACACCTGCCTTTTGCCTTTACCGTCGTTATGAAAGTGCAGGTGGTGAACATTGCTCACGCGCTGTCCAACTTCCCTGCACCAAGCAGTCGACCCGGTGTGTACCCCAGCCAGCTCTTTGCGTTACTCTGCTGTCATTGCGGTGGATCCAGTTTCCTGTCGTCACCAGGCTGCCAATAACCTCCAGGTGTAAAAATGAACCCACATGAGGTTCGACTTCTTTACAAAACCAAATACCCTGTCCCTCTCGCATCTGATACCCCCGACACATCTGATCGTCCTTGTTCAAAGAGGAGCGAACAAAGATCCGCTGTGAACTTCTGTTCACGGAAGGGAAAGCCATTGAAACAGGTAAATGATTTTATACTGAAGGAATTTACGTTGCTGAAGTTTGCGCCTCTCGTTTGTCTCGTGTTATGTAACTGACTGGAATGAAGTGCAGCTGCCGTCAATAGAAACTGTTGGAAGTTTTAGAGATAGTCACATGAAGTGAGGGACGAAGGCGTCGTGCTATTTTCTCTCTCTCATTTACTGATTTTGTCTTTAGATGTAACTCAGCCATCTGAAATTAACTTCATCCGATGGGCTGTTGTGAACACGGTAATGAACTTTTGTGTTCCATAAAATGCGGGAAATTTCTGGGCTGTGTAGGCTCACAGCTTCTCGTTTCTTCTGAATAACTCCCTGATGATGGCACACCGCTGGCGAAACATGTAGGAGTTTTATAATTGTTTCTGAATGTATTTTATTAAGTGTACAATTTTGTTGGTGTGTTGGTTGTACCAATGTGTACGGTGTGCGTAACATCAAATTTAGAAATTGACGGCTTTGCCTTGTGTATAGGAACGCTCTGATTCCGTATTTTGAATAAACTTATTCGGTTCGAATTAGTAATTTCAGTTGTTTCTGAGTGTCACACCTCATTCGTCCAACGTGATCTTCTTTGTGACGCCGGTTCTTGGTTTGTGGTCTGTCAGGCACTCCCAGGCTCACAGTGACTGTAATTTGGGATGTAATCTGGACAAGAATTTGAAACTTTGTAACAACAGATTCATAGTTCCGAGGAATTCATAACCAGGATTTGAAGTTTCACAAATATCATTTACAGTTTCCGAGGCATCCGCTATCAGAAAGCGGAATTATCTCTACCCAACAGCTGGCAATTCCAATACCAGTTATTTATAGCCGCAAAATTGGAAAACAAATATTTTTGGGTGGAATGAACGCAGTTTTTTTTTCATCTTTGTTAAAGACATCAAGTAGTCATTTAAAATATGATTTGAATTCCATTCATCTGCAGCTGCTCGCGCCATGTATTTCATGGTTTCCAGCGTGATCGTCAGATGGGGCGTGTTTTTCCGCAATACCGACTGACAGAATTGCGTGATAACGGGGTGTCTTTTAATCGGTGTCCGGCAGCCTTACAGCCTGCATAAGGCCTTTCCTGCAGTCCTGCAGTCCTTTCCTGTCAGGGGATTTAACGTGTAAATACCGAAACATTAATAGCCGTACCTAAAATATCATTGCGTACATTTGGCTCGACATGGACGTCCGTCTTCAAGTCGACTGTGTTCCTATCTGGGGGTCCATAAATTTAATCACAGTTAGAAGACTTAAAGTTGTATATACCGCCTGCTTCAAATCTAAAATATCTGCATGTTGTCCACACACTATGTTATGTGTTTCGTGTGAGAGTCAGGGTAATGGGGCAATATTTCTTACTAATTAAGCCAGTGCCATTTGACCTGAGTTGTAACTCAGTTTTTAAATTCGTCTTTAGAGAAGACATTTCGTCGTGTTTTACAAACAAAGCAATAGCGACAATTTCCGTCAGCACGAATGTCTCTTGTCAATAGAAAGTATTTCCCATTACAAAACGCTACATGTTTCGACACTTAAGCAACAAACACAAGTGACATAAAGAAAGTTGATGGATTTCTATTACAGTTGATTAAAAACTCAAGAATTTACCAGTTTTACAATAATCCTAAATGTGGCATTTGTAATGTTCTTCTAATACTATAACGTACATGATGTTATTACACAGCTGCGTACAAAAATTCTTTACATTACACAATTAAGGTGTGTTACGCTTATTGTCGTATATTGTAGAACTGTAATGGATAAAATTGCAAGAAATGTGTTTGCTCTGTAGGAGTTACAATTCCGGGCATTTGGCATCCATATTTTTTATATTCGCGCGAGATAATAACACTTAAGGGTCGAAACACGTAGCGTTCTATAAAGGCAAATATTGTTTTTATGATTCAAGGTAGTTATGTTGACTAAAATTGTCTTTATTGTTTAGTTAAATGTAATGCAGCTTCAGGCTTCAGGGGGACGTCCGATTTATCTCATTTTAAATAATTAAACTGAACAGCATGCCTGGACAACAGAATATCAAATTTAGAATACGTTGTATTTTGACCCGCACGTGACAGCACCGCACGATGCGTTTTGAAACTCCTGCAATAGAAGCAATAACAGAACCAGAATATTTCCAAGGCCAAGTGTCCAGCATGGTCAGTGTGTGAGTCATGGTCTTCGGCAGCCCTCACTACTCCGCCTCTGATGGTGACCAGCAAGAACATCTGGCAACCCTGTGTACGGTCAGTTCCGTCTGCACCACTGATAAAGAATTAGAACACAATAAAAAGAAACAAGATCAAATTACCCTGGAAACGTGAACGAAATAGCAAAGCAAAACTAAAAAGAATATTGGGTAGAAGTATAGATAGATGGAGAAGAAAGGAATGTATTTTGAAACAACGTAACATAGCGCATGTTCAAAGCACAATTTTAAAATGATGATTTGACTTTTGTCGTTGTACCTCTTATGTTTTATAGTCCGTGGTCTTCACGTGCGTTCCTTTCCTTCCGTCTTGAAGGGCTCACGTGGTTGCTGCTACATCACACAAAGCATTCAGTGTGTCAGGTTACTTCAGGTAAGCGCCTCTTCGTCGGCAGGCAGCCATATGTAGGAGGAACTGTTTGCTACTTACGAAACGTATCACTCGCCGCGCCACGGTGGCATGTGATGTAAAACTGCACGTCTTTTTTTCGTGTTAAGAATTAATAATTAACCGTAATTTGTATTTACCTCATCACCACCATATTACACTAATTAATTTAACAAAACCTTATTAATTACATAACTTTTACTCAGGTGTTTCGGTCATTCTATAATTATCACCGCGAACTCACAACCATATTTACATGCTGAGGGTTGCGAAATTTGTCTTTTTAACATCAAGTGGGCTGTACGTGGTTTCAGGCTTCCGCCGCGATGCTGATGAGACCTGCGCATTTCCGGGGTATAACGCAGCGTCGAGGGGTAATCCTTTACCGACGTTTCGGGAAAACGTGGGGGTCCCATCTTCAAGGGTCAAGAAGTCCAGTTTACCGACGTTTCGGGAAACGTATCGGTCCCTTATTCAAGGGTCAAGAAGTCCCCTGGACCGATACGTTTTCCCGAAACGTCGGTAAAGGATTACCCCTCGACGCTGCGTTATACCCCAGAAGAGCGCAGATCTTAAGTGGACTGTATGTGTAAATGAAAATATTAAAGTGTGTAAAATATTAATAAAATGATTGTGATAAATGGGCATAATGAAATTTGGAGTAGCGTCACGGTGAAAACCTCGAATCTCTTATCCATGAATATATTATTATAATGAACAGTCCGTGTGTGATTATGGCAAAATGTCATAAATACGAGCGCTAATGCTTTTCATATCTTGCTGCTGCAGGTGTATATAATCTAATGTGTTCCATGTCCGTGCACTATGTTATACAGAAACACTAATCACCAACAAATGCACAAAAAGAGTTTTATCATCAATTGTAACTCCCCCTACATGTTTCGACCCTGCTGGGTCATCTTCAGGGAGAACTCTTTGTTATCGTTACACTAAGGTTGCACTTTATATTTGAGTGAGAATGTGCTGTTGACTGTGTACTGCGTTGTTTTTGGAGGCGTGAGTCCCGCTGGGACCGCAGAGAATTCACGCCTCCAGTGCACAGTACAAGTCAACAGCACATTCTCACTCAACTATAAAGTGCAACCTTAGTGTAACGATAACAAAGAGTTCTCCCTGAAGATGACCCAGCAGGGTCGAAACATGTAGGAGGGTGTTACAATTGATGATAAAACTCTTTGTGCATTTGTTGGTGATTAGTATTTTTGTGTATATAATCGCTTGCAGTATTTTTATTGTGACCCAGTGTTCCGCCTTAATCATTGCTTCCAGCATCATCCTTGGAACTCAATGGAGCTGCAACGCTTTAAAAATCGTGACAGGACAGAAAGACAGAATGTGGCAGAAAGGAGGGAAAACTGATGTTAGGAAATCTGCCGCTAAGAGAGGCACGCCGAAGGACCGTTTATTTACCGCTTCCAACTTAGGCCTGTTCTGATGTGGCAATACAACAACTGCCGAATGAACGCAAACAGTGTGAGGGCTCTCAAAGCTGAAGAATAAATATCGCTTTGAATATCTTTTTATTTTGCTTCAGGCGTCTTTACGACCGAGTGTAATCACTTCAAATTGGATCCGACTCGCAGAACCCGATGCTGTATAAGCAGTCAAAAAGACCATCTGATGTAATTTCAAATAAACATATTTCGCTTTCTGAGGATCATAAACAAAACGGAAGATAAAACCAAACCGTCCTTCAACACATTTGCGAAAACACACCGCCGAATGAACACAAACATTGTGTCCTCTAACCGAACTATTTATTACAAGTGACCACACAGAAAACTTTTTAAAGGATTTTGAGGATGTAAGGGAAATAAGCATTGAGTTGGTTTGTTATCAGGAATGGGGGGGGGGGGGGGGGATGGTGGGATTTCAGGTTCTCACAGCGGTCTCAAAATTACGGTCTTTTGCGATGTGACGCCTTGTAGTTGAGCTGCTAGGTACCAAATTATACGACTAACATCCCAGAAGAATGTAGTGTTGATTAATTGAGGTTGTGTGAAGAGAAGTGACGAGCAGAATGTGAGGACCTGAGGGGGAGGAGGTGACAGGGGATGGAGGCTTATACTGCGGAACTGTAACCTGTTCTTTATAGTGGCATATGTGTGACTTGTACTGTAGGCGCTCCTTGCATCTGAGTGCCGTGTTCCTCCGGTTTGGCCGACTGATATTTTTTACACATTTCTGTGCCGACTGTCGTATATGTACGCTACTTCCTCCACGTGTAGACCGCTGATTACTGCAGAGCTACGTTATGATACAAAATGCAGGCTGGAATGAGTGCCGTTCTGGTAGGCTTTTCATATCTTAAAAGTATGCTGCTGTGTGTGGGGTTGTACATTTTTACATACTTCGTGTTTATATATACTTTAAATTCTTTTAATCGTTTAAAACAATATAAATGCGAAATACATGACGTGGTCTCCCTTTCGCTACCTGTTACTGGGGCACAATACTGATACCTCCTATCCCTAGCCAGCACACATCCAGGTGCATTCCTCCGCGTCTCCTGAATAAGTTAGGCTGTACACCAGTGTTAGTCGGGTGACCTAACGTAGGAAGATGAGGTGAACAGGCTATGTGTCACGTATGGGAGGCCGCCGGGTGCATTAAAATATTAAGTTGGAACGTTTGACGGGAATGAGTCCAACTGGATATCGAGATCTGATTGGCAGTATAATATTAAAATGCAAGTCTGTGTTAATTGTTCTTTGAACTGGATTGATTGGCTCTGTGTAAAGACGAGGGGCGAAATTATGTCTCAAAGCAGCGTTTCCCGAACTATATTCCGCGCAACACAGGTGTTGCGCGAGATGTGAATAGATTTTCCGTGAGAAAATGAAGAAACCAAATAAATCCTAGATTTTTATTAAATTTGGATTTAGCATATTTGGCCATACTTTAAGATACTTTTCAAATAAGAATTTTTATAAGATCCTTTCATTTGGTTACTAACAGATCCCGCTGCCCTGACTTTTATTTTATACGTGAGGGGCCACAAAACGTACCGGTATGTGTTCCGTAAATATTTACTAAGTTAAAAAAACGTTCCGTGACCCAAAATTTGGGAAACGCAGGTCTAAAGTGTCAGGGAAACTTCGGGCTCCTTGAGGGATAGAATGTGTGTGGAGCAGCTGAGCTACTATCAGGTTTTGCACGATTATAACGCTCCATGTATTCAGTAATAGTGCAGGTCTGGGTTTAACACTTCAAAGCCCAGTGTTTATCATGTGTGCCACCTGCTTCGGCGCTTCAGAACCCCGCCTTGTCCTCACAGAGTAACACTGCATTGCGTTGACCCCTGCACGGTGCACGAGACAGGCTGACTGAGAAAGTCCCGACTAACGAGTAAAAACACGGTTCAACAAGAATCATTAAACCCTTTATAAAGAAAACAGATGAGAAAACCATGTAAATAAAATATCTACTGCGGTGTAATTTTATTTAAATAAAGGAGAAAATATTCATCCATAAACAGTTAAGCGCACGATATTAATGCAACATAAGCGTGAATATGAAGGCCCAGAAGGGAGATGGGAGGTATGGCTCCACGCTTTCTTTAACCTCAGCGCTAAACGTTCCCATTTTATATGAACTACAAAATACTATTATATATATATATATATATATCTGTAACAAAAACAAATAGAGTAAACAGAGGAAAGTTCCGGAGTTGATAGCACAGTCAGGTGAAATCTGTAAAAATTTTATTGATTCTGTAATAGTGCTATATGGGGCATTTTTAATATAAAATCGAACTCGGTTATAATGTCATTAAATGGACTGAATACTTTGTTTCGTTATAAACGAGTGTCGTTATAACCGAGGATTATAATGGTATCGGTAGCAGTGACGAATTAATGGGTACCACAGTATATCTGACGATATAGGCGAGGTGTCGTATAAACAGATGTTGCTATAACCGGGTCCGACTGTAGTTCTAACGCTATAACTTTTACGTTGCCGTAACATCATGGCCGTATACAAACCTGTTTACATTATGTAATTAAGGCGTGTCAGGTTTGTTTTTATATGGTGGTATAGAGTAGCCAAAGCATTTATAAGAAAGAGATTTCTTTCATAGGAATGACGATCCAAACTATTTGACTGCCACACGTTTTATATATTCGCGCCTGATGACAAAGCATAAGGGCCGAAACATGTAGCGTTTAATGAAGGCAAATATTGTTGTAATAAAAGATAGATGCGTTGACTAAAGTAATTTTTATTATTTGGTTTACGAAACACAACGCGATGTCTTCAGCAGAGACCGCAGCTGTGTTTGTTCGACGTGATATGCAGAGGAACATCCCGGCCTGTGA
The DNA here is from genome assembly GCA_013340265.1 of Coptotermes formosanus. Lineage (NCBI taxonomy): Eukaryota > Metazoa > Arthropoda > Insecta > Blattodea > Rhinotermitidae > Coptotermes > Coptotermes formosanus. Next base: position 797,474 of record BLKM01002776.1, on the reverse strand, counting down.
AAGCTACGTCTCACAAGACGTCGACAAGTATTCGATGAAGGCTGTCAATTACAAGACAGTCGACAATGAATACAAAGTGGGAAGCGAAACGACACGACAGGAATGGTGTATTAGCCGCAGTAATGAAAGTGCCTGTTGGAAATATCATTTCGTGCTCATAGTGTGCACCAAGCCACACGTACGTATAGACAGCTGCATACAACGTATCAGCGCCCCAGGATTCAGGTCTTCTGGGATACGACATCGCGACGCTGGCTAAGTGTTTCCCGACGTTTTGGAGAGACGTGTCGTCTTCATCTCCAAGGGCCCAAGGTCTAGAAACATTCATCACTTGACCTCGAACCCTTGAGGATGAAGTCGACACGTTCTTTTGAATCGTCGGTAGCTACTTACCCAACGATGCAGCGTCGTAACCTGAAAGCCCGAAATCTCCCATTCCCCCTCCGCGGAAAGCTTAAAACTCACGCACGTGCAATATTTACTTGCGGAATTTGTTGCCTTTTCTATGCACTTGTGTGTTCTTAAAGGTGCTACAAATGAAACTAAAATTTGTAAATGTGGAGCGTAGAACATGAACTGATCAACGTCTTAGTGGTTAACGACTGAACATCGCGTCGCCTTTTGCTTTTAATGGCAGACGTTTGTGATACACATATATAGGTATACATTCACAGGAAACCTGGTGTGATTTAACCTTTTAAAGCTTAGCGGTAACTTTACATACCACCAGGTTTAACATTAAAAAATTCTACGTGGTGCCCACATTGCGTTTATGTGTTTTGTACGGATCTCAGAACAAACAGCAACTTTTGCCTTATAAAACATTAAGAGATTGGTTTTTATAACCGAAGTGGAGAGTGTTTACAGCGCGGTACGCACTGAGTCCTTATATAAAACAGACACGCGTCATCTTTAAAGGGTTAAGATACATAAATCTGCTGCTCCGAGGACTGGATGCCATATCAGACCACTTGATGTGGGATTTGTAGTGGACAAAGTGACACAGTGACAGCTTTTCCTTCTAATACTTTATTCCTCCCGTGTCAGTATCATTCCACCAAGGTTCCATAATCATCGTAATCTTAATCCTACATTTATCAGAAGGACAAGAGGGCAAAGTCTGGGGACCTTTAAACAAAACATTGTTCTTTCGGATATCGAGGAGCGCTGGACACAAACTAGTGCCTTCAAGCTTCAGCCATTGCTAACGTGGTCAGCCGAGTTCCATGATAGTTCTCACTTTTCAAGTGACTGGGTTTGCAGGATGAAGTGAAAGGAATTCCATTTCACTGCCCTCTTCCTGGCACTGTGTCAGAATTTCCTGTTTGTGCCATATATAGCATGTGTATATAGCACGTATATATACGTGTAACGCCATTGTTCTGAGCAGTTCACTGGCGTTTATATAAATTCTGTGGTTCTGAAATTGAGTTTACATGACTTAGCTGCCCTCTCTAAATGTCTTATGAGTGTATGTCTGATGCTAGCTACAATACCAATTAACAATATTCCGGCTGACATTGCCGGTCAGATGGCGCATTAGTCCTGTCATACTAATACTGGCACTGTTTATATGTGCGTTTGCACAGTTGCAAAAAGTGCTTGTTAGCTTCTTCGTGTCTGTCCACATGTAGCAGCTCGGCTTTGATTGGACGGAAGTTACTGAAATTTATACTGGACACTTTTATCAAAATCTATCGAGAAAATTCAAATTCGCCTTAACTCGGACAAAAATATCGGGCATTATACGTGGATACCTGATCACGGTTTGTTGTTGCCAGCGGTTTAAATTTGTCACAGAGCTGCACCAGGCTGTGAGGCTAGCCGGGGGAGTGTAAACATGAACTGTTCAACAGGACAGGTCCAAAAAAGAGAATGCATTGTTACGTTTCGATGTCAAAGCTGTAAGTATTTGTATTGTTGGCAAGATATATGGCAACAGTGTTTATGCCAGCGACACTGAGAAGTGACTGTTGTGTTTCCAGTGCAACAATGGTTACGCGGAAACACCGCATTGTTACGTTATTCGTACCTTGCCTGTCTAGTTTATTAGGAGTTTATTCTGCGACGCTGTCTGTTATTAAGGCAGTGTTGTACATAAGAACACTACTTTAGCTGACCAATATCGTTTGCCACTTCTGTCGACTCTCTTGTAGTGTAAAACGTAGCTGACTAATTGGTGGGGGACTTTACTTTTCTTGAAATTTTCGATAAACGAACAAAGAAAGAACGAAAATGATAAATGGGAAACATTAAATAGGGGAAGGAGAGAAAATGAAAGGAGGAACGCAAGATTTCCCGGCGCCTTGTTAGTTGGTTACAATTTTCGTAAGGCTTTGTCCCACTTTCTTGCTGTCTGGCTTAAGGGAGACATTGACTGATGGCGTGGCGCGGTGAGATAAGATTGTGTGGCAGCCTTAACGCGCAGTTCTGAGGGAGATGCATCGTGGCAGAGGAATGTCCGGCATGTGACGTAATTATTACGCAATGTTCCCTGGAAATAAATGGTTTTTCCACGCCTCTCAACTTGTCTGCCATTGGAACAATCAGCCTGGAAGCAAAATGGTTGAAAAACAATAAACTGTGCAACAGAACCTCTTAAAGAAACAGAAACAAGCAGCCTTTATTAAATTTCCTTACATCTGAAGTGACATCATTATGGGTGAGGTTTATATTTCTGGCCGCTAGGTGGACTAGTGGTCGGTGAGAGAAATGAACGTTCGAGAAAAGCAAACGCGCAAGGTCGGGGTGGAGGGGGGAGAGCTGAGCAAGCCGAGCTAGAGACGGAAGCAGTGCGAGCAGTTAGTCGGCTGTTAGTTGCACGGAGAGGAGGATGTAGCGCGAAGTACGTTGTGTTAGCTAAGCCTTCACTTGATTGAACCATTGTTGGGTGGATACGTAAACAGAAGGGAAGTTGCCGACTAGAATAACGCAGAAAAAGTGTAGTGATGTGAAATGAAAAGTGACTGTGAGTTACGTGTGAGTTTTTGTTAATGGTTTTGCTCACGTGAAGATGAAATACAAGTTGATTAGTAAGTGATATACTGCAGTAGTTAAAATTAATGTTGCCAGGCGTGGATATGGTGATGTGACGACGATTGTGTGGTGTTGAAGTTACTTGGAATGTACTTGTGTCAGAGTGTTTGTGGCGTGTAATGCTACAGAAGGGATAGTACGGTGTGCCGAAGGGGGAAAAGAGACCAGGAAGAACGGCAGATTCAGCAGAAGGAAATATAGCAGGAATGTAAGTAAACAAAGAACGTGTTTTGGGCAGTTATTGTCAGTATCAGTGTTTTGTGGCGGGCCAGCATATTGGGGTCAAGCAACGTTGTGAACTGTACTGTTTAAATGTTCCTCTTTCAACGCCTCATGTATGTTTTGTTACAGTGGAATGGGCGAAGTCCGGTGTTTCGTATGTGTCGATCGTTTTGGTTAATCAGCCGTGTAGATTCTGATTTTAGACAGTGGAGATACGGTGGTTAGATTGAAAAGTTCATTGCGTATGATACGTACCACATGGTTCGAATTGATTTCCATCTGACGCGTAGTATGTCGAAATTATGGTGGGCACACAAAATGGGAATCGATTGTACAACTTGTAATTTACTTTTCAGTAGCAGTTTTTTTTAGATATTTTGTGTTTTATGTTGAGGTATTTGTTTAGCGTGTTGTATCACCCTATGCCTGTAATATGGGGTTCGTACTTTTGACTGGTAGTGTACCTCGACAAAGAATAGTCATTCCTTAGTAGCTAATAGGTTCTCAGCTAGTCAAGAATTTGCCTGTGTTTTATGGAACCTGAAGTTTCATTAATATTTTTACGACAGCTCACCCAATTCTACGAATCCTGAGCCAGTTTATCCCATACAGTGCCTTTCCATCCTGTTTGCCCACGACCAGTTTTAATGTTGTCTTGCCATTTAGGCTTAAGGCGTAGGATGCTTAGGGAATGTTGAATTGGGGAAAGAATATGGAACGTGGGTATCATGTCACAGAGGTACTGTATTATCAAGAAGGGACTGAGGAAGTCCATGCATTACGTCACGACAGTCGTGTGTGTGTGTGTCCTTGCCCTCGAACACGTAGAGCAAACCACTGCGCCTTCATGTTCGTTGCATGGGTATCACGAGATGCTTGGAGATTCATTTAGCGTCGTGGTGTTTTTGTTCGGAATGTAGTCGTAGCAGAAGATTCGAAACTTAGCATGATTGGACGTTGTTGTTGATCAAAACATGTTAGTATAATTTGTGATAATACAGGTGTTCGTTATTTGACACAGTAAAATTTTGACATAGCTACTGTCCCGTGCGTGCTGTTTGCACCGCCCACTTCACGGTCAGCGGTTTGGTTGAGCGTTACAAGTTACGAAGCTGTTCTGTACCACGTTTCTGCAAGGGCTGAGGCGGTCAGTTGCCGGCCTCTAGTTACTAAGACACGAATTCGATTCCAGGCTAGTCCGTGTGGGTCCTGTGGCGGACGAAGTGGCAGTTGGACAGGTTTTTCTCTCAGTACTTCGGTTTACCACTGTCAGTATCATTCAACAAACAAATGCTGCATGCTCTTATATTTGCAGTCGACACTCTATCAACTTAGCAGTTGATAGCGTCGTTAAATAGCCGATCCTGGTGGCCGTGCGGTCGAAGGCGTGGGTCTGCCGCCGTTCTCTTGTTGGGACCGCGGGTTCGAATCCCACCAAGGGCATGGATGTTTTTCTCTTGTGTTGTGTAGGTAGCGGCCTCTGCGACGAGCTAATCACTCGTCCAGAGGAGTTCTGCTGAGTGACGTGTGTCTGATTCTGTGACCTAGAAACCTCAACATTATGGCGGTTTAGGCCCGAATTGGTTGCGGCACAGGAAAAAAGTGTCGTTAAGTAATGCTGCTAAAAATGAGTTCCTTTTTGTTATTTAAGAGATATTGCTACCAGCACTCGGCGCTATGTTGAAACACCTTGCCGCCAGAGAGCTCTGTTACTAACTGTCGCCAGGTTCCAATGTCCTGTTCGTTTGACTGGTGCTGCTGCTGCTGCAGCTGAAGAGCAGTGCTGGATGAACGCCACTGTCTTTGACCGCCCGCCTTTCATATTTACGTAGCATTACATTTTGGGCGCAGGAGTCAGGAGATGAAATTCCGTTTTCTTAATAACTTTTGACCCCCCTAATTCTGCCCCTTTAATTAAGCACCAAAAGCTGAACATGAACCATAAAATACGCATTTAGTTGTCACTCGCGGTATCGGACCAACAGTTTACGCTTCCACACGTTGCGAAGTTTAAGTAAAGTACGGTGGTTCTTGTATGTACCGTCTGCTGGAGCCTTGAACACCTCTTTATTTCCCATGCAGTGTATGTTCTGTTTTATTCCCACAATAAACAGTGATTATTCCCATATACAGCATTGACCGATTTGTCTTTATTGTTGACACGAAACGTGTTTTCTGTGAGGTAGGAAATATATGTTTAAATGTTATTTAGATGAATTTTGTTTCAGCGAGTTGTAATGCCCGAATGTAAACATGTTTTCAGTATTAAATTTGAAGGCAAATCATGCCACATAAAAGGAGCCGACGTAGCTTTGTCACTGTATTGACGGGGGTTACTGTCAGGACGAACGATGACGAATGAGGGTTATGTTGAAAATGATTATGGCCGTTCATGTGTGACAGTCGTGCTAATGAAATAAATAAATACACTGCGGGCAAAGTGGAGACGGTTTAAACGTCAAAGCGGGTGGTACACACTGTTATCACAGAATTGTAAATGGTTTACGAATCACGAGTTAAGTCATAATTATCCATTCGTAAGTTAGACCTGTTCAGTGTTAACGTGCGTCTCTTACCAAGTGTAGCTTCCGCAGAATCCATTTCGAGCCCGTGTAAAATTTAACACTTCCAGTCCTTACCGAAGAAGTGAGGAATAATAGTAAGTTTACGTGTTGTGCAATAAACTGGCATTATCTGTGTACTGTAGCTTGTATCCCGCGCTGCTTTTGCGAAACCTTATCGCTTTTCTGTAATGGACTGCCGATGTTGCAACCGGCAGAGAAAGGCAACAAAGCTGATGATAAGTTGACGGGCCAGCGTGTGGGCAGTAGTGCTGTGCCGAAGATGCGGCAACTGTCTGGGCTGTTGTCAACAGTTCGGTACGTCTAATAGTTCGAAGCCCAGATGTCACTATGCGTACCGCCAGCTTTAATATTAAAGACTTTTTGTACGTTCTGCCCACACAGTGTGTTTATGTGTTTTGTGTGGATCTCAGAACAAACAGCGATTATTTCCCTATACAGCATTAACTGACTGGTTTTTATAACCGAGACGGAGTGTGTTTACTGCGCGGTACGGACTGTAGCCCTGTAAAGGCCAGTGGTTACTTTATGTACCGCCAGGTTTAACATTCAACAATTCTACGTTCTGCCCACACAGTGTGTTTATGTGTTTTGTGTGGATCTCAGAACAAACAGCGATTATTTCCCTATACAGCATTAACTAACTGGTTTTTATAACCGAGACGGAGTGTTTACTGCGCGGTACGGACTGGATCTTTAACTGCAAATCAGGTTACTCTGTGTCTTTTAAGGTTGAAGAAGGCTGTATTTATGTTTGTACCTGTTGCTGCCGTAGAAATATACAGCGCTGGATAGTGCTATATTCGTGTATTCTCATTTGTAGCGTCTGTAATTTTTTTAAATTAATGGGAAAGGTATTTGGGGTGAAATTTGTGACATTAGTATGTCCGAGTTCAATTTTTACCTCTTAGAAACCATATTGCATCTGTGTTACGAAAATAATTCGCTTGATAGTGTATTGAGAAAGAACGAGTGGTTATAAAACGTGCCGTGGTTATAGCGCCCGGTTGCTGAACGTTAAGGCGGGTGGTTAATGTACAGACCACTTGGTTGTGAGGCGTTGTGCACGCTACTGACGGACGGGAGGTATCTGTCGATGTTTGAACGCCCGTCCGCGTAACAGCTGCACGTAGTGTATCGTCAGTGCAGTACCGCTGCCACATTGCTGGACACACAGTTGTAACACGACGCGCGTTACGTCGCGTGTGATGTGTCGCTGTGAACATGCAGAACTCGAATTGTTGACGTCTGTCCTGGATGCCCTAAAAAGCATTGCCTTGTTTTAGGGTGCCAGGCTTTGCCCGCTTGTCCTTCTGGTAAGATTATTATTAAGATGAAGGTGAGTATGGAGTATTGGTGGAATGGTAGTGACAGGGGCAAACCGAAGTACTGACGGAAACCTGTTTCATTGCTACTTTATCCACCACAAATTTTGCGCGTCCAGAGCTCGTGTAAATAATATATAAACATTGTAGTGACTGGCCTACGGGCTGGAAGATCCGGGGTTGGAATCCCAGCAGCGGAAAGATATTTTTCTCTTCAGCAAAACGTGCAGACCGTCTCTAGCGCCCACGTACCGGCCCACTCAGTGGGTACGGGGGCTCTTTCCCTGGGGTAAAGCGGTTGGGGTGTGAAGTTGATCACTTACCTCCACCGAATACCAAGGTTAAGAATGAGTGGAGCTATACCTCCCCTTCGCCATATGAACACATGGCGTGGACGTGACACATTACAGTTGCCACTTTGCGGAAAACACGCTGCGTCGCCATTGTCAAAACCGTTTGGTGTTTAACCCTTTAAAGACGAAGCGTATCTGTTTTATATAAAGACTCAGTGCGTACCGCGCTGTAAACACTCTCCACTTCGGTTGTAAAAACCAGTCTCTTAAAGTTTTGTAAGGCAAAAGTTGCTGTTTGTTCTGAGATCCGTACAAAACACATAAACGCAATGTGGGCACCACGTAGAAATTTTTAATTTTAAACCTGGTGGTACGTAAAGTTACCGCAAGGCTTTAAAAGGTTAATGAAGCAGTCAATGCTTGTGGTAATTACGCGGAACATATATGTGCCGTAGTGTGGGCAGAATGCGGAGTTTCGAAATGCTGAAATGTGCGGCAAATACAGTAACCAGTGTGGTTGGAAAGGCAGAGCAGGACTGGAGTTCGTGTCAGTCCCTGCCTGTAGTCACCTCGTGTTCAGCTGCGAGCTGTGTCAAGTGCACGCATTTCCTGTGGCGCCCGCTCCCAATATCCCGCCATACGTCCCGGCAGTTCGTTTATTGTTCCTGACATAAAGACTAGAGATCGGTGATCGCCAGCCTTTGTCGCGTGACCACTACTGCGTGTGACGTAAAGTGCGTGTATGTGAGTGCGTAATGGGTAACACTTTGAGGTGCGCACGGAGGTAACTATGTAAATAACCGACACACCGCAGTATTGCAAATGCGTGCCGACGTTTCGGAGGAACCTGCTACTTCTGCAGTGAGGATGTACTTTGATGACACGTTCCCCTGGCACTTTAGTATGCGTTTACTGTACCTCCCTCAGCAGTGTACGCCCCCTTCCCCCCCGCTGATGCGCCACAGCCACTAATGACTCCTTCATAGTCGTCAATGATGCCTAGTCACCGAGTCACCTATAATCATCCCCTCGCCGACCGTAGTGCTGCCACAGATCGCCAGTCATCGTCCTGTCACTTGGTCATTTATATTCCTAATCAGCTGCGCGTCCGCCGTATCACCAGCAGTCATTCCGTTATCGGGACGACTTGAAGTCAGGGATTGCCAAACCCAGGGCTTCGATGTCCATCCTGCTGAGCGGTGGTGACCTGGAATAATCACGCGGAAGTGATGGCATCAGTTGGGTGCTGTTTGGGTCGCGGGCAGGAGCGTTTGGGAACCGGTGCCTTAGGCAGAATGGTGTCACCCCCAGCCGAACACGCAAAAAAAATCTACGTTCTGCCCACACAGTGTATTTATGTGTTTTGTGTGGATCTCAGAACAAACAGCGATTATTTCCCTATAAAGCATTAACCTTTTAAAGCCTAGCGGTAACTTTACATACAACCAGGTTTAACATTAAAAAATTCCACGTGGTGCCCACATTGCGTTTGTGTGTTTTGTACGGATCTCAGAACAAACAGCAACTTTTGCCTTATAAAACATTAAGAGACTGGTTTTTATAACCGAAGTGGAGAGTGTTTACAGCGCGGTACGCACTGAGTCCTTATTTAAACAGACACGCTTCGTCTTTAAAGGGTTAATTAGGGTTGTGAACCGATGTTTCGCCATTAGGCCCGTACATGCGTGTGAACGTATGTCTGCTGGAGGATGCCCTACATACAGGTCCGCTCTGTAAACACCTGTCAGTATGACAAATGCTCTTGTCAGCAGTCTTATCTCTTGTTTTTAAGACAGTAAACACACCCGTAAACGTCTTGTGTTGACCTGCTTTTGAGGACGCAGCAGTCAAGTTGTGTGCACATCAGTGAAGCACGCCGTAAGTGGTGTGCGCGCTGTGTGACGCGTCTCTCAGTCCTGCTCCCAGATATCGTTACCCAGTCGTTATTCTCATCCAGAATCCGTTTGCGCGTTTCAAATCAGAGACAGACAGACACATGTGGCAGCTTCATTGCTTCTGCCTGCTGTGTTGTGTTTGTTTATCTGCCTAAAGCGTGAAGTTCATATAAATAACGGGCATTATGGTGGGTCTGTATATCGCGTATGGTCGTAAGGTGGGTCTGTACGTATATCGGACGTAAACGTTGCGTCACAGTTGTGAACGTACTGTATTTTTCAGTAGCCCAGTGGTTACTTTATGTACCGCCCGGTTTAACATTCAACAATTCTACGTTGTGCCCACACAGTGTGTTTATGCGTTTTGTGTAGATCTCAGAACAAACAGCGATTATTTCCCTATACAGCATTAACTGACTGGTTTTTATAACCGAGACGGAGAATGTTTACTGCGCGGTACGGACTGTATCTTTAAATGTAATTCTGCGTTCTGCCCACACAATGTATTCGTGTGTTTTGTGTGGATCTCAGAACAAAAAGCGATTATTTCCCTATACAGCATTAACTGGCTGGTTTTATAACCGAGACGGAGAATGTTTACTGCGCGGTTCGGACTGTATCTTTAAATGTAATTCTGCGTTCTGCCCATAGAATGTATTCGTGTGTTTTGTGTCGATCTCAGAACAAACAGCGATTATTTCCCTATACAGCATTAACTGACTGGTTTTTATAACCGAGACGGAGTGTGTTTACTGCGCGGTACGGACTGTAGCGCTTTAAAGCCCACTGGTTACTTTATGTACCGCCAGGTTTAACATTCAGCAATTCTACGTTCTGCCCACACAGTGTGTTTATGTGTTTTGTGTGGATCTCAGAACAAACAGCGATTATTTCCCTATACAGGATTAACTGACTGGTTTTTATAACTGAGACCGACTGAGCTATCGTAGCTTGTGAGTATGGCCCCTTACGGAATAGAAGCTTCTGTTTTGTGTTCAAGGACAATAAGATCGATCGGTATTGAATATCCTGTAGCATAAGTGCAGGAAGCACTGCACAATGGATGTCATTACATTTTTATGAATGCACCCTGTTTAAACGGGAAACCGTTCCGAAATTTTCATTTAGCATAATGAAGAATAACAGCAAAAGCAGTTCCGTGGTTGCGTATCTTAATACTGCAATCTCTGGCATCACCCAGACGTTTTCTCCCTCCTGCAAGTTATGTAGTTATCACAGTTGCCGGTTTATTTTCCTTAGCGTTTCAGTTACGTCTGCGGCCATTATTTGTGAAATATGAGATTATGACAGCGGTGTTGCTAAACTTCTGGGATGTGACGCTACGTCTTTAGGCGAGTGATTCCCGACGTTTCAGGAATGCTTCAGCTTGAAGTAGGTCTTCTAAACGCCGGGAACTGTTTATCCCAGAATACTTGAACCTTTTAGGAGGCGAATTCATAGAGTGTTGTCAGTAGTTTCGTGCAGGCCTGTGGAGTCGGAGTCGGAAGGAATTTTAGATGGAGTCGGAGTTGGAATCGGAGTCGGTAAAAATGTACCGACTCCCGATTCCGACCTCAGTCTAAAATCTTAACTAGATACTCCAAACCCAGGGCCCTGATAGCTACAGTAACCATTAGGCTTATACTTAAATATAGGTTATAAGTCTAAACAGCAGCCTGATGATTCACGCGGTGGTGATGAAACGTCTTATAGGTTTACCGTTATTAATGCATATTGAGCTTTTATGAAGGATTCGGAGTTTTAAAAATCAAGGAATCAAAGTCGGAAGGTTTAAAAAATCGAGGAGTCGGAGTCGGACCTTTTGTGTGCCGATTCCACAGCCTTGGTTTCGTGTACTGGTGGCGCTTAGGATGAGTCCTTATCAGTCTTTTGTCTGCCGCGACGCACTTGGATGAGAATGCCAGACTTGTAATGAAATACAAACAAATGTAAGGTGGCATTTACCTGTATGGCACGTCGCTGCGGTAGCTGTGCGTTGCGTTGGGCTGCCCCTGGCGCATGCGTACGCGAGCCCAACGCTTGTCCCTCTCGCTTTAAATGCTAGTTTTATGTTTTGCCGTTCGGTGATCGACAGCTTCACTATAATTCTAGTATTTAACTAGTGAATCCCGTTGTTCTTGCCCAGATTTCTCGCGATCCACGTAGCATCTCCTCGCGACACACAGTTTGAGAGGAACTTTTGTAGACTGATATGCCGGGGGGGGGCGGGGGGCGATGAACAGGGTCACCGGCTGACCTGGTTAGGTCACATTGGTGCAGGTTTGTCATTCACCAGTCAACACACCGCAGACTCTACGTACTCTGTACGTTCTGAGTTATAAGTCACAGACTGGTTAATTAATTAATTAACTAATTAATTAATTAGGTAAATGGATTTTGGGGTCCGCCTGGCGGAGACGGTGACGCGCGCTGTTGTTGGGTATGTGACAGTCACATGCGCGGCTGGCTTCGCGTCCCAGAAGACAAAAGCTGCAGGTAGGTGGGTAGGTGTACTGTTTGCCATGCTGTGTTGATATAGTTTACCGCTCTTTTATAGCAGTCGAAAATCCATGACGCGCTTTGCGAGAGAATAGAATTTTTTATAGGAACCAAGGTAACATGTCTAAATACCGACTAGGCTACGGGCTAGACGGTCCGGGGTTGGAATCCAGATTATGGGCTATAGATTTTTATCTTCAATACGGCCAGACCCGTTCTGGGGCTCACGCAGCACGCTATTCAGTGGGTACGGCGGTGTCTTCTTGGGGGAAAAGCGGTCGAGGCGTGAAGCCAACCACTTACCTCCGACACCGCGGTTGAGAATGAGTGGAGCTGTACCACTTGTTCCACTCTGTATGCTGTAATGGCGTGGACAGGGAGAACTTTACCTCGGCGTCTGGACACGAGTTTGTGTACATGGTGTGACTCATTAATGCCGGCAAGCGGAGGGATGCCGCTCACGTGACGCAACTTTGCCATTCTTCCTCGCGTCTCTTCGTTATTAGTTCCACGTCAGCTTTGTGTCAAATCAACGTCCAGAGTTTGCAGTCAACCTAGATTAACTGTGTCTCTGCGTGTGCCTTCAGCAAAGTGTTTCTTCGAGTAGAAGTTCGAATATTTTAGTGCCAATTACGGCGAGAGGAAGTTTGGGCGACGACTGGCTCATATTACCGAGTTGTAAAATATTCGATTGTACAAATGCGGGTTGTACAAAATGGGACCAGAAACGACATGAAGAAATAATGGAAGAATTCCAGACAGAACCTGTGCCGGCATACACAGGCAACGAAGAAAGCAGAGCTGGACAGATCAAGTCAACAGAATGGATAAGAAGATTGATCCCCAAACAAATTCTACAGTACGCGCCTCGGGGCAGATCTGCAGGTCGCCCTGCAAGAAGGTGGCTCCAGAGTGTAACAGAGCACGTGGTCTGACACACGTGTGGATGATGATTATGATGGTGATAGACGTCGGCGAATCGTGTTGTTGTGTGTCCTGTGCACCTCAGTTGTGACCACGCTGCTCGACTTGGAACTCACTGTGCATATCACACGAGGGGCTTCGATTCACGCGTGCGGCAGAAATCTTTGACCAAAGCGTACAGCGGCGCCGGGCTCCATCCAGCCTCTCGTGTGATATGCACAGTGGCCGCGTGATTCCAGGCGTCCGCCGAGATGCAAATGATATCTGCGCTGTTCTGGGATTACGTAGTTCGGTAGTTTTGTGCTTGACTCTCGAAGGTGGAACAGACAGGTTGTCCCGAAACGTCGGTAATAAACTACTATCTACGCCGCGTAAAAAATCCCAGAAGAGCGAGGATGTCAGGTACACACGGGGGGGCGGGCTTCTCTTCCGGGTATTACGCGGGGGGGGGGAGGCGAAGCATGAAAGCATGAAGCTATGCCCGCAGTCCCCTGTACGTCTTAACAGCTCGGCGCTGAAACAGTTTACTGTCCTGGGTGTGCTGTTAAGTTCTGTCCACGAGAACTGCCGTGTGCAACGCCGCAGTGCGTTCCCTGAATGCCTCATTTAGTGTCCGGTCCGTTAACCTTTTAAAGCCTAGCGGTAACTTTACGTACCACCAGGTTTAACATTAAAAAATTCTACGTGGTGCCAACATTGCGTTTATGTGTTTTGTACGGATCTCAGAACAAACAGCAACTTTTGCCTTATAAAACATTAAGAGACTGGATTTTATAACCGAAGTGGAGAGTGTTTACAGCGCGGTACGCACTGAGTCCTTATATAAAACAGATACGTTTCGTCTTTAAAGGGTTAACAGCTCTTCCTACTAAATACTGTATATCAGTGTATCGCGCGGCCGTAAGTTCTCCTTACGGTAACTTCCTGACAGTTCCGTGTCTTGGGTCGCAGAGACTGTAACATTTTTGGACTGTGGTAAATTATATGTACCACTTGGTTTAGCCTTCCGAAACGCTGCGTCTTGCCCAGTGGCAGTTAAGCGGATTCGTGCGCCTACGGTGTAGGTGATGAGGGTACAAGAAGCTTAAGGAATGTGGTGGAGGTAATCGATGGATTGTTAATGGATGATTTGGTCGATTGGAACTTGTGTAGGCCGAATGTAGACCCTTGAAAAGAGAGAGAGAGAGAGAGAGATGTAGAAGAGTGGAAGGAAGTAAAGAGCAAGGGAGTTTCGTTCTTAGTCCTTCCCTCTTTTACCTACCTGTTCACAGCAGGTGTCGAGGTTGTTTATTTTCACTTGATCACACTCAGACACACACCACAGTCGGTAGGACTCCTCTAGACGAGGGACCGGCCCGTCGCAGAGACCCGTCCATGCCCCCGGTGGGATTCGAACCCACGGTCCCAGCAAGCGCTCGGCAGCAGACCCACGCCTTAGACTACGCGGTCACTGGGATCTAAGTTACTTTGTTGGGTGATTCTGTCGTTTCGCCCGCTCGTCCTGCTCTAAGTAGTATGGAAAACGAAAACTTAAACAGAGACGTTAGGATGGTGACAGTAGTAGCTAGAAATAAGGGCCGGGGAATTTTGGCTTTTCGTTGATGCTAAGGCGCATAATTTGGAAATGTAAGTTAATTACATTTTATTTCAAAGTAGGGTGTTTAATTTTGATTAATGCAGATCGGCAGGGCTGCATGTGCAGCTCGCAGTAGCAACTTGGCCTCATGGGAACCATCTCAGCATTTGCCTGAATACAAAACACAACCAAGGAAAGCTGTGTCGAGTTGGCCGATCGCAGGAACCGCTGGATGCATACTGGCTTGTGACCAGCAGTGCGGCAGAAAAACAGAAACCTTGCCGTTGCCGTTGTATATGTGCCCTTGCTGTATGGGCAATTTGAGTTGCATGTTACAGTTTGATAACTACAGTGACGTAAAGCAACCGGCGGTACCTGCACTGACATGGCCTTACAATAGGAAGGTTTGCCTAAATTATATCTAAAGACCCAGTCCGTACCGCGCAGTAAACACACTCCGTCTCGGTTATAAAAACCAGTCAGTTAATGCTGTATAGGGAAATAATCGCTGTTTGTTCTGAGATCCACACAAAACACATAAATACACTGCGTGGGCAGAACGTAGAATTGTTGAGTGTTAAACCTGGCGGTATATAAAGTAACCACTGGGCTTTAAAGGGCTACAGTCCGTACCGCGCAGTAAACACACTCCGTCTCGGTTATAAAAACCAGTCGGTTAATGCTGTATAGGGAAATAATCGCTGTTTGTTCTGAGATCCACACAAAACACATAAACACACTGTGTGGGCAGAACGTAGAATTTGTGAATGTTAAACCTGGCGGTATATTCGTGCTGAATCTCACACTGTTGTACCTGTTGATATTGCGATGTGAGCTGCCTATGGCCGTTGACTGTGAAGCATAGTCTCCTGTGTAGCAGAGATTCTGCCCCGAAGATGGACTCCAAAATGTCGGTGTATTTCTATCAGATTATTGGCGTCACATCCTGAAGACGGCATTTTTAGATGACAGTTATTAACTAGGCCGATCCCAGCGGCCGCGCTGTCTAAGGCGTAGGTCTGCGGCCGAGCGCTTGCTGGGATCGTGGGTTGGAATCCCACTGGCGGCATGGATGTTTGTCACTTGTATCGTGTGTTGTCAGGGAGAGGTGTCTGTGACGGGCCGATCCTTCGTCCAGAGGAGTCCTACCGCCTGTGGTGTGTGCTTGAGTGTGATCAGGTGCAAATGAAAGCCCTCGACACCTGCTGTGAACAGGTAGAAGAGGGAAGGACTGCGAAACGAATTATTAACTAACTACAAGTAGAAACTCGTATTTCAGTTGGAAACGAATTTGGTTCATATGCTTTGAGGGCAAACACCAGTGCTGGTGCCACTTGAAACGGGTGATTGAATGACCAAATAAGATGTGCTAGTTCATAATCAAACGGCCGTAAAGCGTGTTCTGTGTGCGTGTGGGTTGTTGTGTGCCGATCGACTGGGACAATTGAAGCCGCGTGTGGAATAGCAATCGTACTGGAGCGAAACATTGGTAGAGGCGGTCGACTTTGTTATGCGGTGTATTATTTTGTGGTGTTTTTTGTTACGAAGAATTTGCAAAATACTCCTGTTACCTTCGTCATGTTTGTTTGGCCTTGTAACGTCTGCAGAAACGTTCGAATTCCTTGCAGTTTCGTATTGTGAGTTTTGCAAAGTTGTGTCAACATCTGCTAATTCTGCTTAAAGGCCAGCACAGATAACGGACACGTTGCTTGAAGACCGACCCGCGTTTCTGCCCTCACCTTTTGCCCGACGTAGTAAGTTTTAATCGGACCGACATGTTTCGGATAAGAACCGTCTTCAGAGTGTCGAGATAATGAAATGGGAAATGAGAGAATGTGTGAGACTTCTGCATACGTGTCGTAGCTTCTTTGTGTCTATACGAGGCATCTCAACAAGTAGGGTTCCTTAGATCGAAACTTCTGTGGTAACCCTTTGAAGACGAAGCGTATCTGTTTTATATAAGGACTCAGTGCGTACCGCGCTGTAAACACTCTCCACTTCGGTTATAAAAACCAATCTCTTAATGTTTTATAAGGCAAAAGTTTCTGTTGCAGTAGGGATAATATGCAACAGATGGCGCTACGGTGACTAAATCCTTCAGGCATTCAGATGCTGTTCGGGGCCTCAGTTGATGTGCAGTGGTAACGACATTGGGAACTTGGGCCCGTGAAGAAGTTTGTATGTGATTCGGTTTTTGTGGGTGAAGTATGTTTCTCTCATCGAAATTCGCCGCCAAATGATAAAGCTGAATGGTGAAGGCGTGATGAAAGTGCGCCACGTCACAAAATGGCGCACAGAGTTCGAAAAGAGCCGAACGCACAGACATGGTGATGTTCGCACCTGTCGGTCAGCGCGTGAAGGACGGTTGTGAACGCAGCGCGAGTGGAGGAACTGATTTTGGGCTGCTGAAGCAACACCTGGCACATCGCTGATTACAGAATGATGAAGTGGAAATAACTGTCCGTGAATGGTTGCGAACACAAGAGCCCTGGTTTTTACATTCGTTCCAAAACGGGGAAAATTCTTGATCGTGCTTGAGGATTTTTTAACGTTGTAATGACTTATCATGTAATTTTCATGACCTGGACAAACTTACTTATTTGAATATCTTTGCGTGTGTTAGTCTTGATACGGAATTAAACCGTACTTGTCTGTTTTTGATTATCGCATGAATAACGCTTCTGTCGGCATGATATTTGGTTAAGACCGAGCTGCTGTGTTTGTCACAGTGTAGTTCTCCTGATTTTCAGGCTACCCGCGTTTTTATTGTCGTCTTTACGGGCAGGCGTCAGGACGGCGCGTTAAGTAATCCGCCTCTGTGCGTAATCCTCGTTTTCATAAGCCCAATAACAAAACATTCGGACTCTGGTCTGTGAAATAAAAAGCACGTGTAGAATATGCAGTTAAACACAAAAACAGTGACGTATTTTGGACAGATGCAAAACCAAGCGTCACCGAAGGGGAAGGACGCAGATTGAGGACAGCGGTTTGTGACTTCGCTTGAGCCGCTGGGCAGATTTTACTAAAATATGACGATACGTATCGATTTCGGTTAAAATAGGATAATAAAGAAAACTGTAGCCCTTGATTGTCGTCCTGTGCATCTCGGACCATCGGAGGGCGGCAGGGTTATTCGAAAGGTACCGCGAGCTCACTGCAAAGGATAATTTACGTGACTTCCCAAAAGTGTTGCTTGTCCGGACAGCGGTTGGTTTCTTCTTCTTCTTCTTCTTCTTCTTCTTCTTCTTCTTCTTCTTCTTCCTCTTCTTCATAATTATCATCCTTGTCATCATTTACAGAGCAGAATGTGAATTCGTTTACAGCTGTTATGAGATTCTAATGAGATTTTTGCAGATTCCCAATGAATGGAGTTCAAAAAGCTGCGTCTATCGGTGTGTTGGGGCCCGCGAAATATTACTTAACGTAACCAATAGTCCTTGTACTCGAAAAGGCTGGGAGTCATTGCTTTACATAAAGACGTACAAAAACGGACACTTTATATCAAGACCTGGACGCATTTCTCAGCGAGTTCCGACCGTAAGACGCCGAAGATTTATAAGAAGGGACTGATATTTCGGACAGAATTCGGAGACAAGCAAAACACAACCTCCTGCCCAAGACGCTGTAACATTTTTTTAGGTAATGTAGACGAATTTTTTGTCCAGAACTTGTTAGAAAGAGTTTGTGTGTACAGATCTGGAAGCAGGAACAAAGCGAACTTGCGTGAATTGTTACGCAGTGCGTGACATTTCCTCTTGTGCAAGATATGACGTGCTGCCGGCGATGACTACAGTAATTATCGTCTGGCATATGACGCCGTGTAGCCAACAGTTCTCCGAAATATCGGTAACATTGCTGCTAGATGACATGGCGTCACATCCAAGAAGACGTTCATCATGATTTTCTGACGTCTGTTCAACCAGTTCTGTTAGCGATGTGATTACGTGTGATCTTGGCTGGCTGCAACACAACAGTTGGCCAGCACAAACTTCATACAGTGCGTTTCTTTTATCGTTGTCCTGAGATTCGCAGCTGTGGGACGGGATGTCACGGTGGATGCAGACTTTTTGTGTGGTTGGGTTGCCGTGCTCGGTGATGCGATAAGATAAAGGCCCCTGTATACTGCAATGTGATACATCCTGTGAAACATTTTACACCATTGCAGTAAACATCCAGGATTTGAAAAATATGATGCATGTGGGTGGTTGGTTGCAGACAACAGGGTCAGTTCGCCCGGCCGATCTCTCTCGTGAAATGGTTCGCCGGGATAAGTACCGAAACGGAGGCGTAGTCTAAAGTGGGTGCGGTGCTTTTGGTTAAATTCCTGTTCAGAAAAATGATGGAAATTCGGCGGACCAGTGATTTTGTGTACGCGATGAGTTAAGACCTTGTTGCACGCAATTTGTAACGGAGCAGATTCCGGCCTGTGAATTCAACAGTGCCTGAGATGGTTTTGACTATGTCAGCGTTTTTTGTGTCCAGCGCTGCCCGATTTCCGAAAGCTTTTTGGAAAGTCCCCGGGCTGCTCCCGTTTGTCCGTCCGGTAAGAGCAACGTGTAGATGAAGAGGTGTATGGGGCATTGGTGGAAGGATACTGGCAGGGGAAACGGAAGTACTCGGAGAAACGCCTGTCACAATGCTACCTTGTCCACCACAAATCTTACATGGGCTGACCTTGGATCGAACTCGCGGCTCCGCGGTGAGAGGCCAGCGAGTAACCGCCCGAGCCATGGCACGGTTTTGGGGGGGGGGGGGACCGAGGGTTTTACTGTCTTGTCAAGAATGCGCCATATGTCCTTACCCCGAGTCCGTTACACCTATCTCACGCTCCATTTCCTAAAGGCCAGTTTTAATATTATCCTGCTTATATCGTGATCTGCCGATCCCAGTGACCGCGCGGTCTAAGGCGTGGGGTCTGCCGTCGCCCGCTTGCTGGGATTGCGGGTTCGATTTCCACCAGGGGGCATGGATGTCTGTCACTTGTGAATGTTGTGTGTTGTCAGGTAGAGGTCTCTGCGTCGGGCTGATCTCTGATCCAGAGGAGTCCCATCGAGTGTGGTGTGCCTGAGTGTGATCGTGAAGCCTCTATAACGAGGAGGCCCTGGCCCACTGGGGGCTGTTGCGCCACTGGAAAAAATTCTTACGTCTTCCACACAGTCTCTTCCATACGTCACTAAGCGAATGGTGTTACATAATGATATCGGCTGTGGAACAGCATTGTTTGTGTATTGACGAGTTTCGTGCTACAAAGGCAGCGGCTGAGCTGCTAATATATTGTAATTGTGCTTAGCTGCTTTTTGTTGGCAGCGTTCCGTTACCGCAGCAACTCAACGAATGTTTCTTTGGCCTCACTCTGACAGTTTCCAAGCGTTTCGTCCTGTTCGTGTGATATCTTACCTTTCCTCTTCTAGTTTAAAAAGAGAAGAAGTGTGTCTGTCGGTCTGTCGCAACCGCTTTGTGCTCGCGTTTTGTTTGACTATTTCTAGAGAATGACATGCAGCTGATGACGTAGGAACAGGTTATGAGATCGCGTACTCTTGGTGCAGTGGCGGCTTGTAAAGATTTCCTTCTGCATGAAGTAAAACACAACGCAGTGACTGACTGGCACATAAACTCGTGTGTCACTTGTTGATCCGCCACTGTATGTGCCTGTGACTAGCAGTGTTTTGACCAGTAACCACAGCTGGCTGCATAGTGTTGGAAGTCGAAGCTTAACGTGTGAAGTATGTACAGAGGTGACTGGGTGATTCATGTGGCAGATAGCTGTTGTGCCTTGGGCTTCATGTTTTTGAGTTGCCAGTTCGAACCTCGCAGTGACCTCTGTACTCAGTTGCTAGTTGTTCTTACCTCCCCTTTTCTTCGACTATTTCGTTCAGACGCGTCATAGATAAAGTCTGTTCCTGTTTTTATTTAAGAACCATGCGATGAAGATGTGTGTTGGAGTGAAGGTAAAGCTCCACGTGCTTGTAATGTCGACACTAGCCGTGAGGTTTGTCACCTAGTTTCCCGTGGGGGCGGGTGGCGGCTTAAGTCCGCGCCATTTTCTTGTGCATCTTCCGTTGTTTTTAATGTGGACTCCCTCTAATTAGTACACGTTTCGGAAAATAAAACAGGTCTATCCTTTGTGTGACAAGCCATG
This sequence comes from Coptotermes formosanus, assembly GCA_013340265.1. NCBI lineage: Eukaryota > Metazoa > Arthropoda > Insecta > Blattodea > Rhinotermitidae > Coptotermes > Coptotermes formosanus. The sequence continues at coordinate 776,983 of BLKM01002776.1, read as the reverse complement.
AAAGTTTCAGGTATTGAGTTATAACTGTGTAACGCGTTCAGCCTGAATTTTAGCTAAATGATGTAAAAAAACGTAAAGCTCACCCAATAATGTACCATGAAGATACAGAGGGAGAGCAGACGTATAGCTCTACTCTTTCTTTAACCTCGGTGCTAGATGGTGGGTGGTCAACGCCATGCTCCCGGCCACCCTACCCCCAGGAACGACCCGGTACCCATTGTGCAGAAAATTGGGTGGACCTTAGGGCCGGTCTGGACGGGTGCGGAAAATCTCGTCTCCACCGGGATTCGATCCTCGGACCTTCCAGACCGTAGCAAGTCGCGATACCGACTGCGCTATCCCGGCCCACAGCTAAATAACACACACACACACACACACACACACACACACACACACACACACACACAGTACCTCACAGAGAAGTCTGTAACCATTACTCCGACCAGCTGGGCAGGGAATCCATGGCTGTTAGTAGTGACCATTATACGAAACACGTAAATACACCGCGTGGGCAAAATGCGGAGTTTTTCAGTGTCAGGAGCAGGCAGTACAGTACTTCAAAGAGCGAAAACAGTTTCGCTTTCAAGACGGCGAACTCTGGGATACTCTGCCTTTGGCGTGAAAGGGGAAAAGTTTCAGGCGCAGCATGGGGGCGGGGCGCCGGCGCGCGGCTGCGCATTGCTGTCGCATTTTGCTCAAGGAGTGCAAAACGAGATCAGGTTTTGGCAGCGGTTAGCATGCATGGGGTGCTGGCCTGGATTTTGACACCGTGTAGTCAGGTAGGTTTCCGGATGTATGATAGAAGATGGAGTAGCATGTTGGCCCTGAAACTCGGTAAGAAACTACGCAGGTGCACGGGATCGCTACGTAGAAGGCTGGAGCGTGATGCAGACATTGTGTTAGATGTGGAGTGATATCATGACGCGGTGCTGGGGTCGAGCACGGAGTTCCTGTGCAGGCCAAACACTTTGTAGTGCCTGTTTGTGACGTCACATGTGTGTAGACGGTTGAGAGGACGACGTGAGTTTGAACGCAATGCAAAGGAGTTAAACGCGTTCGAATTCCGATGAGTCACACCGGTCTTTTTATCGTCGCCAGTAAATGTCGCTCTTGACAGACCCACTACGTGACTTTCATTAATGAATGCTGAACGTCGCGGCCAGGTGCGTCCATGTTGCAATATCTCGTGAATGTCGAGTCTTTTTTTACACTCGACGGTCCACAGTCCAGTAATTGGACGCCTGGGAGCCGTATTCATGTGACCGAACGCTCTTGAATTTATATTCGGGTGATTTAGCGCTGTGGAATCAGTATCCAAGTGATTTGGCACGCTGGAATCAATATTCAGGTGATTTAGCACTTTGGAAAATATATTCAAGTGATTCAGCACCCTGAAAAACATATTCAGTTGATTTAGCACGCTGGAATCAATATTCAGGTGATTTAGCACTCTGGAATCAATATTCAGGTGATTAGCGCTCTGGAAAATATATTCAAGTGATGCAGCACTCTGGAAAACATATTCAGTTGATTTAGCACGCTGGAATCAATATTCAGGTGATTTAGCACTGTGGAATCAATATTCAGGTGATTTAGCACTGGAATCAATATTCAGGCGATTTAGCACTCTGGAATCAATATTCAGGTGATTAGCGCTCTGGAAAACATCTTCAGGTGATTTAGCGCTCTGGAAAATATATATTCAAGTGATTCAGCTCTCTGGAAAACATATTCAGTGGATTTAGCACGCGGGAATCAATATCCAAGTGATTTAGCACGCTGGAATCAATATTCAGGTGATTTAGCACGCTGGAATCAATATTCAAGCTATTCAGCACTTTGGAAAACATATTCAGTTGATTTAGCACTCTGGAATCAATATTGAGGTGATTTAGCACTCTGGTATCAATATCCAGGTGACTGAACGCGCCAGTACAGGGGCTCCCAAACCATGGGCCGCGGACTTCCCGTAGTCCAAGGGCCCCGAGAATGCACATAATTCACCGCCTGGTCTCGTGTGCTATCCTAATTAATTAGCGTTTTGATGAGCGAAACGAGAATTAATTGACAGCTGTTTGGGGTTTGCAGTCACCTTGTTTGATCGTGTATTTTCTGAGCAACGGAGCCTGTTAAATGTGTGGGGGTCCGCGAAATATTTAAATTTAGAAAAGGAGGCCTGATGCTTGAAAAGGTTTGGAACAGCCGATGTAGAATCCAGATTGAAGTGGTGGAACACATAATAGACATGGAAGTGACCGAACGCTCTGCAGTTCAGGTTCAAGTGATAGAACTCGCTGGGATGCACACTTCAGGGGCAGATTCAGGTACCTGGAAACTCGTCCGTGTGAACCAGTTCCACTCCACAGACCTTTCACAGGCCGCGAACTAATCCTTATCACACTTAAACATTTCCGTTTTCTAAAAACATTTTTTTTTGTACGAGACGATGTAAAAACTCGAGAACCCAGTTAACCCAAGGGGCAATGTACCATGGTCTCCTTCAGAATTGGCCCCCTTAATTCCCTCAACAGCTACCTGAAAGGAAGAGGCCGCTTGGGAAATCATTACATAAAAAATTACTTAAAGATGTAGCGTGTCAGGGTGTAGACTGGATTAATCTGGCTCAGGATAGTGCCCAGTGATTGGTTGCGTAAAAGGCAGGGCAGGTCTCGACTGAATGTATAAATTTTTGGACGATGTGCCTTCACCATGGGGCTGAACATCTTTGTGTTTATGTGCACAGAATGTAGTGGTCACACACATGGGCTCCCGCACGCACGCACACACACACACACAGAACTGTGCATTTTATCCACACAGTGTATTTATGTGATTCGAATGAATCTCAGAATAACCGGCGATTATTTCCCTATACAACATTAACCGGTTGGTCTGTGTAATAGAGACACAGTGTTTAGTGCGTGGTACGGACTGAATTTTTAAATATTGTATAGCATTTGAGTATTCAGGTGGTCGTTAAGTGTGCTATCACAGTAACCCCACTCTGGGTGCGGTACGTGTTACAATTTGTGCAGAGACAGCTGCGTGCGGGCAGCTGTGTCCCTGTATCCACACAGGAATACAAGAAATCTCTTCCCGTGTCCTGTTGCTCACGCGTTAACAGTGACAGTACAAACTGCAGGACGGCTGAGATAAACAGAGGAAATGGGAAGCCAGGGAAGCAGGTACAGCGTCATACGTAAAATGACTGTGGTGTGTCACACCGCTGTTACGGTATATCACGAAACGTCGTACTGTGTAGCAGTTGGTACGTTACAGTAGAAAATGGCTAATTTTCCTGTCCACCTGCCGCGGCCCTAATGCAGAACTCCTAAGGATATGGAATTTACTCCGTACTCTTACCAATATATACGGTAGCCACAGCTGTTAAAGCGATGTGCCAGTATTGCGGTACAGTTACTGTACGCGGTTCGAATCCTCACTGTCACTGTATCAATCCACACTGTTACCAATATGTACGGTAGCCACAGCTGTTAAAGCGATGTGCCAGTACTGCGGCAAAGTTATTGTATGCTGTTCGAATGATGGTTTACAATAATCTGTTTTCATTACACGAATGGACCTTAATTCCTGTATGTCAGTTGTACTCCTTGCTGCAGGCAGTACATACTGTGATACTGGCGAGGAAAGCAAACATACGCGGGACGAAAAACGGGTACTGCTGCTTTGGTCTGTTTTGACATAAATTTCTCCTGTTCTCTCCGTTTCCTTTACGCTATAATGCATAAAACGATCTGCCGTCTGTTTCGTTGCTTCCCAAGCCGTGTAATGCGTAAGACATAAGCCAGCGTTGTTGCGGTGGGTAAATAAGGAAAGTCGTGTAACTGCCCGTCATTTTTAGGCGCCTGCGCAAAACAGTTGCCAAAAGTGACCGTTGGCTTCGTAGTTCATGGCCGTCCCTCTGTCCGCATAGATTTCTTGGCTTCCACTGGACGCAGTCTCGTGAGCATGTATATTGCGGGCTTTTAATAAAACGCTTCGCGAATGGCCAGGTTTGAAATCGGGTAAAGATTGCCGCCACGACCTGCATTGTGACAGCTGTGGTTGCTGATGTTGCCGGAGTTTGTTACCAGTGTTACCAGCGTGTTTGGTTGCTGCAGTTGTGCGAACGCGTCAGCAGTGTCTTGCCTTGTTTATAACCTGTATGTAACGACCAGTAAGGGCAGTGGTATATGTGTCCTGCAATGATCTGACATCAGCCGGAGTTAATATTGTTAAGATGTACTGTTGTTAGTGACATTGTTTTGTTGACCGGTGAACCACACTGGCTGCCCGGTTTCCTTGCAGTGTGTATGTGTTCCGTATGGTTATGACAGTGAACGCCGAGCACTTCCCAGAACGTTTTTGTTGAAATGTTGGTAGTCTGCATTTTTACACCCCCAAGCCTTGCACCTTTTTGAAGGAAGATTTGAACTCCATCTGTAGGGCAACTGAATTTGGTTCAGGTGCTTGCTTCAGCAACAGTTCCTCCGAAACGTCGTAACTAACCAAATCCCAAAAAGACGAACGTCTTTTGAAGAACAACGACCAAAGCTGAAGACTAAAAAAAACTTTCTTTTTTGTCTTCGTAATGGAGATGCATTACCGACGAGAGGGAGCGGAAGCCGGTACAAATTACCGGGACCTGGCGGTCCGGAAGGGGACTCGGAGCCCCTCTATGTTGTCTGTGTTTTGTTTTTTTTTGTAGTGTCATTATATGGCGATTTACAAATGAGCCAAGCCACTGCAACTGAGAGAGTCTTTCCAATTTAGTGTAAAGATTTTTGTAGCCGGGCATCCGTTTCTGCAGGGCTCCAAGCCGCTCTCGGCGGCCCTTTCGAATATGCATTGTGTTTACTCTTTGAGTTAGGCACTGATTGGATCCACTTCAGTCTTCGAGGGCTTTCCTTACAACAGCCTGCAGTGGCGCTAGAAGTTTCAGAAATATTGACCGTCCTGTTCCCGTCATCTTATGTAGCCAACCCAGTCTTTGTGTTGCAGCGCTGACGACACGACGCCGTAAATTGTCTTCACGGGCCACGTGACTTACGAAATGAACCTGCTGATGTAGCAGACACATAAAGTTGCGGAGTTGGCAACAGTACGCATGCGCACGTACTGTTGGAAAGGCGCAGCTGTGTCTGTGGTGGTGTCGTGTTTATATACTGAGTCACTGTGCGTATTAGCCAATCGTATTGCGGCCCGGCCCCCCCCCTCCCGGGATATAGCGCTCTTTTGTTAGCGATGTACGTAACTACACTGCCAGTAGCTCAGACTAGAAGACGTCGATTTATAAGATATTGATGAATAATGACAGGACAGGCAAGGAAGGGGTCGCGTCTCAGGTATAGTTCACGTGATAGTTTCTGGCCGGTGACGTTTTCCTTCGGAAGGCTGTAGGAATGGGTCACCGATACGGCGATAGGGAGCAGCTACTCGGTTCTTCAGAAGATTCCACCACGTGTCTGTGTTCTAAACCAGATGATTCTGGTCCACGTCCTCATATATTTTTTCTTTAAGATCCATTTTAATATTATCCCCATCTGCTACGATTATTTCTTATCAATTTTATTCATCTAAATAATGTTAAGAGGTCCACTTAGTACGTGACAGTAAGTGCCCACAGTGGGCGTTACAGAACTAATCAGTTAATGTTCGGGGCAGTAATTACCAGTTGTGAGAATTGCGCGGAACGTATAAACTACAGTGTGTGGGTAAAATTCAGGTTCTTAACGTTGATGCGCATACGCATACTGTACCGCGGTGTAAAGTGCTAACGTGGCTTATCGGAGATGTGTGACCAACTCCAACACAATGTAAAACTAATTAATTTTAAAATTGCTAATTTATTTTAAAATTGCTGACATGGCTGTTAGTTCGACATAATGTTCTAAACACTAACAGCTGTGAAAACTGCTGAAACTTCATGGTAGAACTACAGTACTGTGCGGCGGTGCATGCTGTATGTGGACTCAGAGCAACTTTTGAGTGTATACAAGCACTGCGTCGGTATTGCAGCATGAACCTCATAGAACATTGAAAATAATGGCATCATCTCGCAGGACAAGACACAACTGTACGTCAGCCAAGCGTAGTTTTAAGTGTAGTACGTCATTTACTGGCCATAAACATCTGATAGTGGAATTACACTGGCGTCACTACTGCCAAGGTCATAGTCGTTGTAGTGAGTCGAGTACAGTGCTTACTGTACGCTCGCATGTAATGACGGAAATACGATCTGAGTGTACGGGCCAGGCTGCATAATGAAACTCAAAACTCTGGCATGTTTAAACACGTGATTTCGTGGCTCCATGGCGGTCGGATGTCAGACCAGACGGAGCCAGACATGTGATCCGTAGTGAAAAGGAAAACCAATGTACTGCCCCATAAAGAATCGTTGTCCGTAGTTCTCTTTTTTGTAGTTCAAAACCGGGGTTATCCATTGGATTTGCTTGTTTGTTGTGTACACAAGGATGAAAAGATAAAATGCAAGCTGGTCAGTCAGACGACTGCGGCTGGGCAGTAAGGGTTTGGTGCCCATTAAGGGCAGCCATTATTCTCATTGAATTGAGGGTGTTCGAGAATAGGGTGCTGAGGGGGATATTTGGGCCTAAGAGGGACGAGGCGACAGGGGGGTGGAGAAGACTACATAACGAGGAACTTAATGACCTGTACTCATCACCAAATATTATTCGGGTAATCACATCGAGAAGAATAAGATGAGCGGGGCATGTAGCACGTATGGGGGAAAAGAGAGGTGCGTACAGGGTTTTGGTGGGGAGACCTGAGGGAAGGCGACCATTTGGGAGACCCAGGCGTAGATGGGAGGATAATATTAAAATGGATCTTCAAGAAGTGGGATGGGGCATGGACTGGATTGAGCTGGCTCAGGATAGGGACAGGTGACGGGCTCTTGTGAATGCGGTAACGAACCTCCGGGTTCCATAAAATGCGGGAAATTTCTTGACTAGTTGAGAAACTGTTAGCTTCTCAAGAAGTCATCTGCTCACTGGAGTTGGTTGGTTGGTTGGTTGGTTGGTTGGTTGGTTAGTATTCTCGTTGAAACGTCTGTACCGGCTGTGGGGCTGGCGGCGATAAATATGCGGACTTGTAGTCGGAGCGCAGAAGATAGGTCGGTCCGTCTTCAGCAGCTAATTCTGTCAGCCGCTCGAAAATTTGTTCCCATCTTTTAGAGCCCGGGAGTTCGTTATCGTGTTCACAAAAGCTCATTGTCGGCCCTTATCCTTCGTCACATGAATCCAGTCCATACCCTTCCATCATGTAAGAGCCGTTTTAATATTATCCACGTGTCTCCTCCCAGGTGATATGTTGGGTTGATGGCTGCTCTTTATGCAGTTGCACGGCAGTATAAATATGTTTCTGATCTAACAGTTTATGTTATTTCAAAGTCACCAATTTTCGTACATGCAGAAAAGAATTGCTGTTTGTTTCAGCGTTTCGGAAAGCGAAAGGGCTGATAGTTTTTGAGGTCAGTAATAATAATAATAATAATAATAATAATAATAATCGGGAGATCTCAGGTTCAAAGATGGGTTCTGAGAAATGCTTTCGTATTAATATTAGTGTTCTTGGATATGAGGCCGTATAGTCTGGTAGACATTTGCGAAATATTTTGGGAGGAATTCACTGCCCCGACGACTGATGGTATAGCCGAAGTTCCTACAAAACATTGTCCAATGTATACCAGACTACACGGCGTCGTATCTTAAAAGAAAATAGCACCGCGAGAACCGCACAATTTGAATGTTTCGTGGTCTTCCTCTGGTCCACCACACACAGGTCAGAATCCTACTCAAATGTGGGAATAGCAGCTCGCTGCCACAGTTTTCCGGTTGCTTGTTCACCGCTTTTGTTGTTCGACGCCGAATGATCAGAGCTGCTAACAGCGCCATGGAATAAATCGCAAACAAACAACACGCAATGTTTTTATAAACGTAACACGGAAACGCGTTCGCGTCACCACTGTTGCCGTGGAAAAGCAGTATTACATATTATGTGAGTGTGTATGTGGCCTTAGTTATCCAGCATGCAATGCGCATGCGCTGTATCATATTGTCATCTGTGGCCTGTCTGGCTGTACTGTATTTTGCCACATTATCTCCCAAGCGGCACGATATTCGGGAAAATGTTATTGAAATGAAATGTGTGTTTCGGTTTTCTCTACAGCTGTCTGTGAAACATTTATTCTAAGAAGAACTTACAGAGATATCTTCGTTAATGTATATAGGTCTTCGTGTGAAGTACCCGTTATTCTTGTCAGGTTTTAGTGATCCTTGCATTTTCTCTGCAAATTTTCGAAAAATACTCAAATATCAAATTCCATTAATGTCCGTCCTGGAGGAGCCGAGTTCCATGCGAACGGATAGACTGACATAACGATGCTGATAGGCGTTTTTCTCAATTTTACGAACGCTCTTAACGTCGAATTGCTTTGTGGCTGGAATAATTCAAGGTCCAGTGTTTGTAAGGCAACATATTCCCAGCATCCTTTGCAAGGAGCAAGCAGCTGGCTGGATGTGTCACGTTCCATTGTGCAGAGACAGACAGAGAGACCAAGAGCGAGGCGCAGAACCTCGCCCTAAGCACGCACGCACGCACACACACGATTAGGGTGGGGAAGTTGTTGGAAGGAAGGCGAGATCGCCTGGCTGTATGGAGTTGCTGCTGTTGTGTATATGCTGCCGAATGTCCAGGGCTGGACATAAAATTACGTGAAAACAGAGCAACAAGTTCATGTTTCTGTATTCTGGTTGTGAATTTTTTTCTGTGACACTGTCAGAGAATCGTATTATGCAGTTAGGCCATGTGGTTACTTTACGTACCGCCAGGTGTAACGTTCAGAAATTCTACGTTTTGCCCACACAGTGTATTTATGTGTTTTGTGTGGATCTCAGAACAAACAGCGGTTCTTTCCGTATACAGCATTAACTGACTGGTTTTTATAACCGAGACGGAGTGTGTTTACTGCGCGGTACGGACTGTAGCCCTTTAAAGCCCGTGGTTACTGTATGTACCACCAGGTTTAACGTTCAGAAATTCTATCTTCTGCCCACACGGTCTATTTTATGTCTGTTACTACGTACAGCCCCCTGCCCTCTGGCGATATTAGCCGAGAGGGCTTGGCTGGTCTGCATGGCAATGTCTTTGGGCGCCCGGATCGCTGTCAGCCGCCTGCATCTGCCCTGTTTTTATCGAAAGCATTTCAGCATATGCACACGTTTCCATAACATTACACGTTCGTAAGCTTCCATCAACTGGCGGCGACTTTCCATGAGTGCGACACAATTCGCATGCAAAAATGTGATAGTACTGCGTGCTTCGACATTTGACCCTGTTAGCAGTACGCCTACTGTCTCTGAAGATAATCACTTGACCGTGCCCTCTGGCTTCTGTATGACAACAAAGACGATCTGCAAGTGGCCGTTCATGGCAAAATCAGCGGTCGGATGCCGCGACTTCACGTGGGTCATGCCGCTGCGGTATCTATCTGGAATTTTCTTGTATACTGAAGTGACGCATTCTTCTGTTCATCGCAGGCGAGTTACGTGTTTCCCGATATGAGGTAAGGAAAAGCCTCCGTCCATGGCCGGAAGACGTATAGGGGACTGGAGGGTGTAAATTCACCTCTTTATTACGTCGACACAAGAATGGTGTCAGAAACAGGATGCTGAGGCGAATAGTGAGACTGAAGTGGAAGTGACGTCAGCATGGAGACCGATGAACTTCGTGATTTGTCCTGATCACCAAATATTAACACCTCCCATAACTAACTACATGGAGCAGAGGGCTTCTTGAGAAGCCAACAGTTTCTCAGCTGGTCAAGAAATTCCGCATTTTATGGAACGCGGAGGTTCATTACTGCATTCACAAGAGCCCGCCACCTGTCCCTATCCTGAGCCAGCTCAACCCAGTCCATGCCCCATCCCACTTCTTGAAGATCCATTTTAATATTATCCTATCTACGCCTGGGTCTCGCAAGTGGTCGCCTTCCCTCAGGTCTCCCCACCAAAATCCTGTATGCACATCTCTTTTCTCCCATACATGCTACATGCCCCGTCCATTACATCCTTCTCAATTTGATTACCGTAATAATATTTGGTGATGAGTGCAGGTCATTAAGTTCCTCGTTATGTAGTCTTCTCCACTCCCCTGTCGCCTCGTCCCTCTTAGGCCCAAATATCCTCCTGAGCACCCTATTCTCGAACACCCTCAGTCTGTGTTCCTCCCGCAGACGAAATATTAATATTGGTACTAAATGAAGAAGGGGGAGACGGGGGGGGGGTGTTGTGTACGCATATTTGCTGTTGGTGGTCCGTCGTAACTGTGTGTGGCTGAAGTGAGGAAATACAGGTGTCCCATTTATCGTGTCACCGCCCACGGCAGCTTCATCGCATAGAAAGCCTGCATCCACCGGAACATCCTGTAACATCTACCGTGTTTAGGGACACTACAAAAAGGGACAGTCTGTGTAGTACATTTGCAGTGTATTTGTGTTTAATGTGTTTGCAATTCATTGAACGGTCCTGTCAGTAGCTCGGACTCTATAGCGTAGACTTATGGGATGACCACTGAACAATGAATTGTATGGGATGTCAAAGGGACCAATTGGGACCGAATGTTAGAGAGTGCCCCGGTATTTACCTGGACGAACGGAAGGTAACCGCGAAAGTCCCCTTTCATGATAGCCCGAATTCGGAGAATGAGTGCTGCGATTTTCGACCCGTCGTCCCCATCTGTACTCAGTGTGAGAGTTTAATTAAGTGCACGTGCCCGAGATTGCGTGTGGGTCGGAAGACCGCCATGACAAGTTGCCTACGCGTCTGCGCGCGCGCGTTAGTGTTTAACCACCTGCAAGTCATTTACATGACATGGATCTGTTCTTGACGGATCTTTCAGGTTATTGACCGCTTGTTCCAGTAACTTTGTGGTTCCCGGAATGACTGCCCGTTCGAGGCGCTCCTGAAGCGGTTTCAGGAGTAATAATTGTAAAGCATTTACTGCTGGACACTGATGAAGCGGGAACAACGACAAACCAGATATAATGCTCAAAATTAGTGGAGAAGAGAACACGAAAATGAGGAATTTTTGCTACAGAAGTTTAAATTTTAATCAATTGACAGTTCTAAAACGTTAAATTGCAGTTTAAAATATAATGTTATATATATATATATCATGCCTCGACCGGCCTAGTGGGCTCCTCATTGTTGAGGTTTGGAGATGACATTGTGTTAGACACTTCTTAGACACACCACACTCGGTAGGACGCCTCTGGACGGGTGATCGGCCCGTCGCAGATACCTCTACGTGAGATCATACAAAACTCACAAGAGACATCCATGCGCCTGGCGGGATTCGAACCCGCAATCCCAGCAAGCGAGCGGCGGCAAACCCACGCCTAAGACTGCGCGGACGCTGGAATCGGCATGTTATATTATATGCAGGCCATGTAAAGTGCCCCTTTGCGCGCCGTCTAAAGCATATGGGGAGTGGAGGTATGGGTCCATAGATTCTTAATCACAGGTTCACGCACCGGCTGTTCTGCTACCAGAGAACGGACCGTCGGTATCCTTTGAATCAGGGGCTGGGGAGGGGGGGGGCACCATAGCCGGTATGGACACGTGGAAGCGAGGCGACTGTGTTGACCATTCCGGGAATTGAACCGCGAACTTCCTCTGACATACACCCCGTAGCGTTGTCTCACTGAACAAGGACTGAGGGTGTTCGAGAATAGGCAGCTGAGGAGGATATTTGGGCCTAAGAGGGACGAGGCGACAGGGGAGTGGAGAAGACTACATAACGAGGAACTTAATGGCCTGTACTCGTCACCAAATATTATTCGGGTAATCACATGGAGAATGTGATGGGCGGGGCATGTAGCACGTAGGGGGGAAACAGAGGTGCATACAGGATTTTGGTGAGGTGACCTAAGGGAAGGCGACCACTTGGAAGACCCAGGCGTAGATGGGAGGATAATATTAAAATGGATCTTCAAGAAGTGAAATGGGGTATGGTCTGGAATGAGCTGGCTCAGGATAGGGACAGTTGGCGGGCTCTTGTGAATGCGGTAATGAACCTCCGGGTTCCATAAAATGCGGGGGATGTCTTGACTGGCTGATAAATTCTTAGCTTCTGAAGAAGGCCTCTGCTCCATGGAGTTGGTTGGTTGGTTGGTTAGCGTTGTCCCCAGTACCGACCGAACTATAGACGTGTTAAATTACGCGGAAAGGAGTTGCGCCTAAGTATTATCAATAATAATAGGCCTCGGTAATCTCGTATATCCCGAAGCCAGTGTCGGTGTTTGAGTGCACAGTGTCGCAATGTACACGCGGTGTCACTTCTGGTCAGTCAAGCGTGTCCCGAAAACGCAACCTGCGATGTTCTCACAGCTATGCTGTCAACGTATTTCAAGCTGTGGGATGTGTAGACCCGAAGATGGAGCCAGCAGGCTCGTCCGAAACGTTAGTAACTTTACAGAAGACACGGCGTCATGTCCCAGAAGACGTGAATTTTCCGCGTTATCTCGAAGGTATAACGGTTGAGATGTATTGGGCACTATTTTGTGTGTGTGTGTGTGTGTGTGTGTGTGTGTGTGTGTGTGTGTGTGTGTGTGTGTGTCATTCTACTCCGTAACTTTTGAACTTTTCGCTCGGACAGGCATTGGGCAAGTTGCAGTCCACATAGTGTCGGCTTTTGTTGTCCGCAGAGAGGGGCAACTTAAAACAGCTCGATAAAGGAAAGGCCCCAAGTGTCAGGTTTTATAAAAAATTCTTCATTGGTTGTCGGGTGGATCGAAGCGAGTGCAGACGAGCAGCGATTTTGTTAGGCCTCCGTAGCCTTGCGAACTGCTAATGTAAATTGCTCGTACTTCAAGATCCAGTCCGTACCGGGCAGTAAACACACTCCGTCTCGGTTATAAAAACCAGTCAGTTAATGCTGTATAGAGAAATAATCACTATTTGTTCTGAGATCCACACAAAACACACAAATACACTGTGTGGGCAGAACGTAGAATTTGTGAATGTTAAGCCTGGCGGTACATATAGTAACCACTGGGCTTTAAAGGGCTACAGTCCGTACCGCGCAGTAAACACTCCGTCTCGGTTATAAAAACCAGTCAGTTAATGCTGTATAGGGAAATAATCGCTCTTTGTTCTGAGATCCACACAAAACACACAAATACACTGTGTGGGCAGAACGTAGAATTGTTGAATGTTAAACCTGGCGGTACATAAAGTAACCACTGGGCTTTAAAGGGCTACAGTCCGTACCGCGCAGTAAACACACTCCGTCTCGGTTATAAAAACCAGCCAGTTAATGCTGTATAGGGAAATAATCGCTGTTTGTTCTGAGATCCACACAAAACACATAATTACACTGTGTGGGCAGAACGTAGAATTTCTAGACGTTTGCAAAATTGCGAAAATGACTACTAGCTTCATATGTCTGTCCTTCCGCATGTAACAAACGGCTCTCACCGGATGGATTTTCATGACATTTTATGTATGAGTATTTTTCGAAAATCTGCCGAGAGAATTCAAGTTTCATTAAAATCTGACAAGAATAACGTATACTTTACATGAAGAGTTATGTACATTTATGATAATATCTCGCTCAATTCTTCTTAAAATGAGAAATGTTTCTTACGAACGTTGTACAGGAAACAAAAACACATATTTTTGTTCGAAAACTTTTTCCGAAAGTCGTGCCATTTACGAGATAATTTGGGAACATATGGTAGAGCCAGACGGGCCCCAGATGACAATATAATACGGGGCATGCGCATTGTATGCTGGATATCTAAGGGTACATAGACACACTCAAAATATGTAATACTTATTACTTTTTCACGGCAACAGTGGTTACGCGAACGCGTCTCATTGTTGCGTTTATAAATGCGTTGCTCTCGTGTTGAACTTAAAACCCGGCGGTGCATAAGAACCACTAGACTTGAGAAGCTTAATATTTGTGTTTAAAGAGCAGATCATTGTTCTCTGTGGAATTGGTTTGGACAGCCCTGGAGTCAAGCTGTTGCCTACACGCGTGAGTGCCATATTGTTTGTGTCGTGCCATGGAAGTTATAAATTGCGTAATTCACAGTTCCAAAGTCTGTTAAATTCATATGTATATTAGTAGGTGTGTGGGGCTGAGTGCACAGCTGTTAGCAGCGAGATATATAACAGGATTCTGCTCGATTGTGCTCCGTGTTGGCCCACCTCCTGGTGGGCCAACAAAAAGCGGAGACGCGAGTCGCGTTGATTCGTCCCAGTTCGGATGCTGCAACCCTTGTAAAGGACAGTCCTAATGAACTGATGGCTGGTGTGCCAACCGGCACTGAGGCAGAGGGCGGTCATTGTGAACATTTATTGTAAATGTGTGTGTGTGTGTGTGTGTGAGTGAGTGAGAGAGAGGGAGGGAGAGAGAGAGAGAGAGAGAGTGGTTCCGTTCGCTTGTTCCTTTGGTTGTTCACGTATTTCCCCGCCTGTCGGTTGTAACAACAAAGGTAGTGTACGTGTAAACGTACCATTGAGGCGCGTTCGCGTAACCATTGTTGCCGTGCAAAAGCAGTATTACATATTATGAGTCTGTAGCATTAGTTACGCAGCATGAAAAACACGTGCGCCGTATTACATTGTCGTCTGTGGCCTGTCTGGCTGTACCATATTTTTCCACATTATCTCATAAACGGCATGAATTTTAGAAAAAGGTTTTGACCGTAAAATGTGTGTTTCGACTTTCTCTACAACTTTTGTCTGAAACATTTCTGATTGTAAGAATTCAGCGAGATAAAACTGTACCATAAATGTACACAGGTCTTCATGTAAAGTACCCGTTATTCGTGTCAGATTTTAATGAAACTTGAATTTTCTCGACAGATTTTCGAAAAGTACTCAAATATAAAATTTCATGAAAATCCGTCCAGCGGGGGGAGGGGGGGGGGGCGAGTTGTTCATTGCGGACGGGCACCCATGACGCTACTTGTCGCTTTTCGCAGTATTGAGAACGCTCGAATATTGCTTACGTGTTGAAGGGAATAACTGTAGTCTGATGCAGCTTCACGTACGGTGTCTTGCTTGTGTAGCAATGCGTGTCGTACTTGCGGGGCTGGCTGGCAGGCAGACTGGGCGAAGGTTTACGAGGACGTGCGCGGAATTGTGATCCGTGATGGGGGGGCAGTGTATCGCGCGTACCAACCAAACTGGTCCAGCCAGGAACCTGTGCGTCTGCTGCGTCATATCTGTTGAAAAGATCTGCACGCACACACACACACACACACACACACACACACACACACACACACACACATGCGCGCGCGCGCGCCCTGAGAAAAAGACAGACAAAAGGTCACCTTCAACTGGACTTCAGGTTAGCTTGCCTCCTCGTATTTCCACAGGCTTCAGGTTTGTCGTTTCAGTCAGTGAATGCGACGCTGTCTTAAGGCGGAATGTTTAAACAGATTCTTTCGGTTTGGTTTTATTTCACCCTTCCTCCAGCCCCGGCAGCCTGTCCTTAAAAATGAATTCACGTAATTGTCTTCGCTTTGGCCGTCCCATTCTTTATATATGCTCTTTGATCTGCACATGGCCGATATTCTGTCAGTCCGTCTGTTGAGGGCAGTCCCTCCCCGCGCCCTGCTCCTTCATGTGTCTGACTGAAAAAGTAACGAACGCCGTTTCTTTCATGTTTGGTTGCTGTAATGCCATTGATTTTTTCCCCCCATACTCTTTTGTTTCTGATTTCGTTTTAATTATGGCCCATTTCATATCTTGCTTTTTTGAAGTTTGTAGACTTCGGTAGAAATCCTCTCTTTATTTTTTATAGCTCTTTGTGACATGACGTTTTCATCCCCCCACCTACTCGCCCGCGTTTCACCCCAGTTTTCCTGCTCTGTAAAACTTCATTGCCCTAACCACGCAACGTGATCCGAACGCGCATGCGTTGCTGCCAGTTGTGTAAGAAATACCGCTACGCACTTCTGACCGTTATTGCTTCTCGGTCGAAACGAAATTAGCGTCAATTAACCTTTTAAAACCTAGCGGTAACTTTACGTACCACCAGGTTTAACATTAAAAAATTCTACGTGGTGCTTACATTGCGTTTATGTGTTTTGTACGGATCTCAGAACAAACAGCAACTTTTGCCTTATAAAACATTAAGAGATTGGTTTTTATAACCGAAGTGGAGAGTGTTTACAGCGCGGTACGCACTGAGTCCTTATATAAAACAGATACGCTTCCTCTTTAAAGGGTTAATATCGGATCCTTAAATGTGGCGTGTGGCGGGGCGAGTTTGGATAGCTCAGACGGTATAGTGACTAGAGAAGAACCAGGTTATCTCAGCTGGTGTGGTGACTGGAGACATTTTTCTATAGTGTGATTTTTTTTTGTTTTATCGTTATGTTTAATGACATCGGTCTGTACGACACCTCGCTTACAAAGTCAGATATTCTGCGGTACCAATTAATTCCTCACTGTTAACCTGAACATTATACTCCTCGTTTATAACGACACAAAATTTTCATCCCCTTTCATGACGTTATAACCGAGTTGCACTCTGTATGTGTCTTTGTTACCACCTCCAGTTTTATTGTTCATAGAATTGCGTAAACTTACAGAGAAGGCAGCGTATGTGTCAGTTTGCATTATGAATATTTTACGCCTTAGTCTCATTTGCTTTGCAACAGTTATTCATGGCAAAAACGAATAACAGCAGTACACCAAACTGCAAGCGTATAATTGATGGTAGACTTGTTGAGTCTGTTAGCAGGAACATGTTGTTGCACTCATTCTTTGACTTCAGTGGCAGTGCTGCCCTGGCCATTTTGTCGTGGAGCGTGTAGTGTTACACATTTGAGATTCTCACAGCGGTCCTGTTCAGGAATCAGACTTTCTTCCATGTGACGCCGTGTCTTCGGGTGAGTGGTTTCCGACGTTTCGACGGATTGCAGTGCGTTCTTATTCAAGGGTCATATTGGTCTGCTTGACCCTTCAACATCATGACAGTACATACCGCCGAAACGTCGGGAAACACCTAACGACACGGCGTCACATTCCACAAGACTTAAATCCTCAGTTTTGGTTTCTTGCTGTTGTACCTAACAACCACGCGTAACAGTAATGCAGTGGAGTGACGTAATTAGTGCTCTTGATCTGTGGCATTCAGACGGCAGTGAATGTGAACACGACGGTAAAGCGGAATGTGACGCCGTGTAGTGAGATGGGCCTACTGAAGTTCTGGAGGAATTATGCCTGCACTGAAGATTGAAGCAGAAGCTTGCTCCGAAAAGTTGGTACTTAACCTTCCAGAGTACACGGCGTCACATGCCAGGAAATCTTCGATGAAGTTAGCTACTACAAGGCAAGGGGCGTATGATACTGCGAACGTTACAGAAATCTCCCGTATACTTTTATGTTCCCTCCAGGATTTGTTAAACTTTCTAGCATGTAAAAAGGTTCGCTGTCGTCTTTGTTCTATAAAGTTTTAATCTAAATTCTATCTTTTCTTAATTACACGAGTTAAGAGAGAAAAAATGAAGATAGTAACTAGTATCTTACGCGTTATTACAGCTACGTTACTTTGTAATTGTAATGAACTGGCTATCAGACCTCCTGTGAGTATTAATTTTATTTTGTTACATGTTTTATGAACCCTTTACAGTGAAAAGCTCGTAAAATTGAATTCCTATCTCAAGAAGGAAACACTGCACCCGTGTTACAAAGACCAACTCGTTTCTGCGCCTCTGTTGTGTTCATAGGCGGGTTCGCAAAATTGCGAAATGCTACTATTAGCCTTGCCATGGCTGTCGGTGTGTCCGTCCGCATGCAACAACTCGGCTTCCACTAGACGGATTTGCATGAAATTTGATATATATGGATTTTTCGAAAATCTTTAGCGAAGGTCCCAAGTTTCATTAAAATATGACAAGAATAACGGGCATTTCACATGAAGGCCCCCATGGTCATTTATGACAGTATGTCGCTGAATTCTTTTCAGAATGAGAAATGTTTCAGACAAAAGCTGTAGAGGAAGTATAAAGACACTTCGTGTCCAAACACTTTTTCCCCCGAAAGCCGCGCCGTTTATGAGATAATGAGGAAAAATATGGTACAGCCAGACAGGCCACAGATGGCAATATAATACTGCGCATGCGCTTTGAATACTGGATAACTAAGGCTACAGACACACGTTGAGAATATTCAATACTTATTGTTTTTTCGCGATAACAATGGTTACGCGAACGCGCCTCAAAATTTATCGTCGTACGTACACTGCCTGTGCTGTATGGACCTGTTGCCAGTATTAAAACTCTCAGTCCGTAACATTCAGTCCGTAACCCACAGCCAAATTATCTTAAGTGCATCTTATCTTGCCTGTCTTCATGCCCTGTTTGTACCGATACGTGACTCGTAGTGACATTGCGTTTGTGTGTTTTGTACGGATCTCAGAACAAACAGCAACTTTTGCCTTATAAAACATTAAGAGATTGGTTTTTATAACCGAAGTGGAGAGTGTTTACAGTGCGGTACGCACTGAGTCCTTATATAAAACAGATACGCTTCGTCTTTAACCTTTTAAAGCCTAGCGGTAACTTTACGTACCACCGGCTTTAACATTAAAAAATTCTACGTGGTGCCCACATTGCGTTTATGTGTTTTGTACGGATCTCAGAACAAACAGCAACTTTTGCATTATAAGACATTAACAGATTGGTTTTTATAACCGAAGTGGAGAGTTTACAGCGCGGTACGCACTGAGTCCTTATATAAAACAGATACGCTTCGTCTTTAAACATCACGTTCATTGAAATATATAAAGATTCAATTCGTACCGCGCGGCGAACAGTCTTCATCAGGGCTGTGCAGTCGGTACACAAAATTTCCGACTCCGACTCCTCAATTTTTTAAACTCCAACTCCTTCATAAAAGCTCAATATGCATTAATAACGGTAAACCTACAAGACGTTTCATCACCACCACGTGAATCATCAGGCTACTGTTTTGACTTAACCTGTTTTTAAGTATAAGACTAACGGTTACTGTAGCTATCAGGGCTCTGGGGTTGGAGTATCTAGTTAAGATTTTAGACTGAGGTCGGAGTCGGAGTCGGTACATTTCTACCGACTCCGACTCCACCTAAAATTCCTCCCGACTCCGACTGCACAGCCCTGGTCTTCATGACAAAGACCAACCAGTTAATACTGTTTAGAGCCGATCGCTGTTTTTTGTGAGAATGATACGAACCGTACAAATGCACTGCGTGGGCAGAAGGCTAAAGCAAGTGTACGTATACGTACCACTGTGCTGAGTCTCGTTTCGAAGCAGTGTTAATGGAAGTGAATTATAACGTGAGTTGCTAATTTATGTGACAGTTCATATTTGAAGCTGCGTCATGAGCAAGCCTGTTGACAGTTGCGCCATATTTACACTGGATTTTAACACGGAGTCGCCAAAATGTGACTCACGTGGGGTATTCTGTGGGCATGATAGGTAAATGTACGGGCACGTAGTCTTATATTAACCGACGTCTGTGGAACCTGCCACATGCGCGTCTTGCTGCAAAAAGAAAAATCGTACTGAACGTACCGAAAGGGGTTCGAGCCCCCTGCAGTTGATTCTTTTTTAATTCAGCGTCACACCCAGAAGTCTCTGGAAATAATTAGTTTGTGTTTTGTGGTGATTTATTTTGGAGGCTGCCGTCTTGTTCCACCATTGTTAGGGTACGATTACGACACATTGTGTTTTTTTCTGTGAGGTATGAACTGAATGCTTATGTATTGTTCAGATTAATTCCCATTCAGATGGTTATTATTACCATCAGGTATCCACAAAATGCTAGTAACGTTGGATGTGCGCCCCGGAGCATTGCATTGTTTCGTTTCCTCGCATTTCTGTTCTGGAGAAATTACTTAATCGTCTCAGAAAGGCACACAGACCCATCGCAGCAGATTTTGTGTGGTTCTGGAATTTACCTGAAATGTCAGAGGATTCTCTCTCAGGTCAGAAATGTTTAAATTGAGGCCGTGGAACTCGAAACATCCCAGAAATGTTATAGCTGCATTACTCAGCACCAAACTGCCGTGCACTTCCGTCGGTTTGCCGAGTTTTCTCTTCCTTAGATGCATCTTTAGGCCGAACAGGATATACGTAATGAAATTCCGGCCGACCCACTGCCTTATTGTACTGACTGCATTAATATTTGTGTAGCAGTGAAGTGACATGGGGATCTGAATTATGAATGTAGCAGTTACTGAAAAACCACGCGTTTTGTCCACGTAGTGCAATCATGTGTTTTGTATGATTCTTACAATAAACAACTATGAGTTCTGTAAAGAGCACCAGCTGGTTGATATTTGTAATTTAGAAGCAGTGTGTTTTCTTTGAGGTAGCAACTGACTTTTTGTATGCCACTTACATTAGTATCAGGTTTCAAACGTAAGAACTAAAGCAGCAAAATTTTAATAGTTAGTAGGTTTGTATTTCGCAGTACTCAAACAAACAGAAAAGCACTGCGTGGCTGTGACAGTGACCACTTGTAATGTGGAGGCAGTATATCGATACCGTCTGCAAGATGTATAGGGGCAGAATTAGAACTATCTTAGATCGAACAGACGTACGTAGCGCGATGAGAGGGCATTAGAGAAACAAAAACGTTATGTACAGTGTGATTTTACTAACAGGTATCTTAACAGACATACGTGACATAAATATTGAGGTTGAATTTCGCGTGAGGGTATTTAAATATTCAGTCCGTACCGCGCAGTGAACACACTCCGTCTCGGTTATAAAAACCAGTCAGTTAATGTTGCGTAGGGAAATAATCGCTGTTTGTTCTGAGATCCACACAAAACACATAAACAAACTGTGTGGGCAGAACGTAGAATTTGTGAATGTTAAACCTGGCGGTACGTAAAGTAACCACTGGGCTTTGAAGGGTCAATATAAACGTGTTTTAGATACAGACGTTACGCACAGATTAATTTTGTGCTTATAACAGGGCACTAGCAATCCCCAACATAAGTAAGACGTGAAGATGGCGCCCTGAAGCCGAAACATGTCGTAAGCAAATGAAGTGTGGATTGTTGGTTCGGTCGTTGCTCGGTTGTTTACGCATTTCCCACAAGAGTGTGGGAGATTGTAGAGCGCCTGTTACCAACCGACCAACGTCGACAGCTCTGTCGTCACTACAGCGGTAGGCAGTTCCAGTAATGCTGGCGATGGCCGTTTCCACTCCGCCTGGAATTTGGTGCAAACCGCAGTGTCAGACCCGTGAAGCTGTCGGTGCCGGTACTTTGTTTTAATTTGTATGGTTTTTTTTGGTCATAGAACCAACAACGGCCTGTTCAGAGAACGGGTCATTAACCCTTTAAAGACGAAGCGTATCTGTTTTATATAAGGACTCAGTGCGTACCGCGCTGTGAACACTTTCCACTTCGGTTATAAAAACCAATTTCTTAATGTTTTATAAGGCAAAAGTTGCTGTTTGTTCTGAGATCCGTACAAAACACATAAACGCAATGTGGGCACCACGTAGAATTTTTTAATGTTAAACCTGGTCGTATGTAAAGTTACCGCTAGGCTATAAAAGGTTTAGTCGTGAGGGTTTGCTTAGTTCGAGGATACAGACATTCGAGACACGAACGGCGGCTCTCCTGCCTTTGAAGCCGTCTTGCTGGCCGTCAGACAACAGAATGTAACGTCGTTAGGGTACGGACAGTAAAATACACCGGTTGAGCCCCTGTTCTGCACACTTCCCTCCGTACAAACTTCTGCCTTCAAACGTAGTACAATGTCGAGGGCAAATTCCCCGTATCAGGAAATTAGCTGTCAGTTGTCTGAAGTTACAACGTGTTGAGAACCAGTACAGTTTCCCTGCAGACGCATGAGTGCCCTCTAGTGCGTGTATTACCATATTGCACGTGTTTACGTGTGCGTAGCTGTAAAAGGGTAGCGTGGAAACAAAACTCCACGCGATTCATTGCAGTGCCTCCTGCGCTGTGCGTGTGATGTGTGGCAGGGAGAAACACTTGGCGCACTACACAGTGTCTTCGCAGTTAGAGCTTGTCTGGGCTATTCTTCGCCCGTGGACCGATTTCATGTTTCTGAAAGAGTCATTTTGTGTGACCTTCAGAGATGTGCCCTGCGTGTGTGACATATTTTAGCATCTTTATATCAACTGCTGAGTGTGTGCTGTGTGAGTACTGGCAATTGTAGGACGTGTATGAAGGAAGTAATAATGCAGGGTGTTTATATGGACTGTAATGTGTATATATGTATATAAGCGCGCGCGCGCGCGCGCACACACACACACACACACACACACACACACACACACACACACGTGCGCGCGCGGGGGTTTAAAAGTGGAAACGCTGTCGCTGAGCTTAACCACTTTAAAGCCCAGTGGTTACTTTATGTACCGCCAGGTTTAACATTCAGCAATTCTACGTTCTGCCCACACAGTGTATTTATGTGTTTTGTGTGGATCTCAGAACAAACAGCGATTATTTCCCTATACAGCATTAACTGACTGGTTTTTGTAACCGAGACCCCGTGTGTTTACTGCGCGGTACGGACTGTAGCCCTTTAAAGCCCAGTGGTTACTTTATGTACCGCCAGGTTTAACATTCAACAATTCTACGTTCTGCCCACACAGTGTATTTATGTGTTTTGTGTGGATCTCAGAACAAACAGCGATTATTTCCCTATACAGCATTAACTGGCTGGTTTTTATAACCGAGACGGAGTGTGTTTACTGCACGGTACGGACTGTAGCCCTTTAAAGCCCAGTGGTTACTTTATGTACCACCAGGTTTAACATTCAGCAATTCTACGTTCTGCCCACACAGTGTATTTATGTGTTTTGTGTGGATCTCAGAACAAACAGCGATTATTTCCCTGTACAGCACTAACTGACTGGTTTTTATAACCGAGACGGAGTGTGTTTACTGCCCGGTACGGACTGAATCCCTATATATAATTTGGATTAATTTTCGTTGTTAATGGGCGAAACGTTCCGAAACTTACCCGCTGCCCGCGCAGTGCATTTATGTCTTTACTATAATGTTGACAATAATCGGCGATTATTTCTGTACAGACCATCAGTCGGTTCGTGTTTGTAATGGAGGCGCAGTGTGTTTAGAGCCAGGAGGTAAAACTTTGACGTGTTTTCACCCCTCAGATGGAGAGACTTGAGATTATTACGGTCTCCATGCTATCTGTGTGCCCCATTTCAGTTGCCTAAACATGTGACCGATTTTCACTAACTTCTTTTTAAATTAATATTCCACTCATTATGATGTTTTGTTTGTAAATAAACAATTGGAAGTATTGCGACCAGGCGCGAATTTGAGATTGTGTCCGACAAATTCAGCTTGTACTGAATCTGTACTTAAACAAAACAGTTACACTAACAGACATGTTACGCTGACAGACATGTTACACTGACAGACATGTAGATCTCGGCAGCAGCAGCAGCAGGGCGGTAAGCTTTGAGTTCTCGGAACTACGTGTTTTTAATATTTAGGTGAATTTGAGACTTTAGAGGTTAAAGGTCAAAGGGCACTTAATTTGCCCCGAATATTTTTGATCGCTTGACGCATTTGTGCGTAAAGAACAGCGCACTGTTACACTGATAAGTCGAGAGACGGGACTGGCCGTCATGTAAATTTCAGTCTAACGTGTGTTACGTAGAAACCTTTCTTCGGCTTTTGTGATCTTTGTGCAGGCGTGGGGAACAGTGCGCCCGCGGAACCCGCCATCTAACATCGAACATTACGATGTAGACTGTCGGGCGAGGGGAGCGCACTGTTAGCCACGCCTGCACAAAGATCACAGTTTGATGAACGACCTGTACACAGCGTGGCAGTGGGCAAGAAACGTCGTGTTGTGAGTGTAAAACGCAGAAGGTGTCAGCCCACACAGCCTCAGCGTTCATGTGGAGGTGCAGCTCCAGTTTTGTAGCCTTCGACTCCAGATGGAGGCGAGTGGTTAGCGTCACGCCCAGTTTGATACGAGGCCGGGTGGGGCGGGAAAGAGACGGGCTTAGATTTGCGGGAAATCGAATCCCATTTCTTCGTATTTCGAGCCAGTGGCTCAGTCACTGTATTGTCTGCGCTGTGTAGCTGAGGAAATGCGGCATAACGTTACAGTGGCGAGGTAGGCGTCTGTGCAGTTGACGATTCCCGTCTCCTGGGATGCCTCATGTTCATTTAGTATGGTGGTTCTTTCCCAGGGGAAAGGGGCAAGGGGGTGATTTTGACCATTCACTTCCATCGATTGCCGAGGTTAGGAATGCGTACAGCAGTGGTTCCCTAGCTCAGGCCGCGACCCAAATGAGGGTCCGCGGGGAGTCTGACGTTAGGGTCGCGAGAGGGTTTTATGGAGAACTCGATAATTACGAAAAAATAAAAACTTTTATCTGAATTCAAACAACTTTCGAGAAAATGTAATTATTGAATCTGTGTTAGTAATTTCAAACACACTGGAGCGATTACATTTTTAATAAGTAATGAACACACTTTGTTACTGTACGGTACAGCGTGGTTGTACTGAAAGCCAGAGGACTTGTAGCGTTCATTCCACGTTGCAGGGTCGCGGGTCAAATACCATTTGCTACTGTAGGGACACACGTAAAAGTTAGGAACCGCTGACGTAGAGCTGTACCTCTACTCCCCCAATACGTCTTCATGTCGTTGACAGCGTGTACTGTACCTTTCTTTTTACCATTTGTTACGCAGCGTCAATGGGTAACCGGTTTACGGCATTTCGAGCCTCCGTAGTGCCTTCATCTCCCGAATACGCAATAATTCGGCGTCATATCCGAAAGGCTGTGCACCGCCGCGACGATCGCAGAACTCAGATTCTGTGTACGTGTGCCGTCGTGTTTTGTGTGTGCGTGTTCCAAAGAATGCGATAAGAGAAGTGTGTCCCGCTCGGTTGTAATGAAACATGGCCGCCAGCCGTTTCGTGACTAAGTGAAAACGGGGTAAACAGCGTTACCCAGTGGACTGAACAGATGGTAGGCTCTATAATGATAGTGGTTTGCCTGATGAAGGAAGCAGAGCCAGCTTCCGAAACGTTGTGTCTTTTAAACGAGATGATGGGGGGAAAGTCACATGTCACCTCGGTCAAGTAAGTTGCTTTGTGTTAAAAATTCTTACCAGTTCCACTGATGGTAAGTCTTGTGTTGCGGGGCTGCCAACTGCCCCTTGCAGATCGCTTTGCGACCACGGAGAAATATTTTTTTTCAGAACCGCCGGTGTGGTAGGTCCGGTTTGAAGATTACAGGACGCGGTGTACAGCTTCTCCAAAAGTCTAGGCGCTAGAAGGGGGACACGGAACAGTTTCAATACTGAGGGCCCACTGCCTTTAGGCGCCACCGGAGAAAATTTAGTTTCTTGAGCGACCTGAACGCCCGGGATTGCTGCACCCCCAGATGACAGTGTCTGGGTTGTGACTCAGTTTAATCATACAGGAATTTACTGATGTACTGCTGCCTTCTTCACGGTAAAATCTTCAGTACTCCGTTATACCGATTGTCATGACTTGCAATGTCAACCGTTCTGAAGCGTGCAAAGTTAACAGTCCGATCTACAGAACTGCCCTTCAAGATGACGACGAAGTGGAGAGAAAGATACAGCGGCCGAACGCTGTTACTTCAGCTGCTCAAAAATGTAACACTGCTTTCATGAATACGTAAAGTTCCCGAACTGTCGCTTCTTTCTCAAAGGGAATTCGTGAGCAAATGTACCGTGAATCATTCAGCTGTACCTCGGCGTGCGCGGGCCGCGAAAGCGTGCTGAGTACAAAACGACATTTCCGACAATTCCATGGCTAGCCATGCTGCCCGGTAGCTGAACACTCCGGTGTTCGCCTGACGTACGCAGTAACCGGGCTACGTCAAAACACCCTTGCGTGGATGGCGCTTTATTACACTCTTGCTATTCGAGATCCTTCAGAATCAGTTACGGACATTTTTATCTGTATTTCAGTCTTTAATATATATTTTAACCCTGTATGATTTTAAAAATCTAATAGAGTCGAACTCGGTTACAACGTTAAGAAAGGGCCTTATAAACGAGTGTCGTTATAACGGAGGTGTATAATGTTATGGTTAACAGTGACGAATTAATTGGTGCCACAATATCTTGATGCTATAGGAGAGGTGTCATACAAAGCGATGTTGTTATAAGCGGGTCCGACTGTATTTTGTGTCTGCATTGTTTCCAGAAACTTCTGTAATATTTTGATTATGTATTCTTTGTAATGCACATCCCTGAAGATGGCCATATGAGTGGCCGAAGCATGTAAGGTGTGTTCAGCGTCCACAATACATTTTCATACAGTTGTGTGCGTGTGTTGGTTCTGCAGTCGCATACAATGGCTCAGTGCACGGTTATGGATCATAATAAAATGTACAGCCTGCTGCGTGTACTGTGATGGCGTTTTTTTCCCCATCTGCAATACCTGAGGCGCTCCATACTGTAACGAATCGGTTTGACTGGCCATCCTTTATGCAAAGGCGGCCGGCCATGTGCAGCGGCTGGGAGTTTGTTGGCATCGTTGTTGAATCTGGGACTCGCGATCGTAGTTACTAGTTCAATCGACCACACCTGTTCTGTAGGATGCGTACAAATTAAGCAGGATTTTGTGCATGCGTGACTGTAGGCACCGTGCCTCAGTCCGCCTGCAGTCGCCTACGTAACAAATGAAAATAAATCACTTCCCGAGGTTGACGCCCACTGGTGTCCTCCGTCTTAATGCAAATGCAAAATTACGTATAGAAGCAGCGTACGAGCCTTGTATCCCTCCTCCATGAATCTTATGTGTCACCCACCTTTCTCTCGACTCTGTTTTCTTCCCACTTTTTTATGAGAAAAATTGGAATTGAGTGTGTCCGGTGCTGTGTGTATGGCACTGCTGTACCCAGACATTCGAACTCCCCCCCCCCCCCCGAAAAACTGCACACACACACACACACACACACACACATATATCAGGAAATTGAAATCAAACACCTAGAAGCATCGGTCTGAACAGCGAGGCGCTACTGCAGACTTTTAAGTGCTTTCCTAACTTCTTCCCTGAGATTTATAACGAGTGCTTAAGAAGAGGACATTTCCCAAAACAATGGTAACGCTTCATAATGTTACCCACAGTGAAACCGGGGAAGGAAGGGAGTACTGAAGTAAGCAATTACCGACCTATCAGTTTATTAAACGTAGGTGGTAAAGTTCTCGAAAAACTGCTAATTGATAGAATCAACCACCATGTATTCTCTAACAGCCTTTTAAATTAAAGTCAGTATGGTTTTCTTCCTCAGAAAAGCACAGTTGACGCAGCAATGGCAGCTAAAGGATGCGCGAGGGAAAACTTAACAACAAAGATTCTTTGTCATCATGATTAGCCTGGATGTTAAGGGAGCATTGACGCAGCGTGGTGGCCTAGCATACTGAGCAACTTACGCGAGCTTCGCTGCCCGAGAAATTTGTACAAGTTGACGGAGAACTACTTTAGCGATAGAGTAGCGATTTTTCACGCCAACACGTATGAAGTAGAAAGAAAGGTATCGATGGCATGCCCACAAGGATCATGCTGCGGTCCGGGTTTTGGAACATTTTGTTCAACGCCCTTTTAAACTTAGAATTCTGAAGCCACACAGAAGTCATAACCTTTGCAGACGATCTTGCAATGCTGGCGCAAGGAAAAACGCCTTCTGAAGCGGAAGTGTACGCAAACTCAGACCTTGCTAGAATAGAAAAATGGGCCTAAGAAAACAAAATGCAGTTTAACAAATCCAAATCTAAGGCCATACTGATAACAAGGAAAAGGATTGATTAATTAATTAATTAATTAATTAAGTAATTAATTAATTAATTAATATATACCGCAACAATAGAGGACTGAAACAGGTGCAAGAAATGAAGGACGTAGGGATTTACTTCGACAGTCGGCCCACATTTCAAAAACATGGTGAAAATGTAGCTGAAAAATCCAGGACGCTGATAAACATGCTAAGCAAATCTGCAGAACTTCAATGGGATGTAGGCCACAAATCGCTTAAAACTGTTTACGAAGGGGCACTGACTCCGCTTATGACATATGGAGCCCCTGTTTGGGAGGAAGTTGTTACTAAACAAAGATACCTCCGCAAGATGCAAAGTTGTACAGAGGCTGATAAATATCAAAACCGCGAAGGCGTACAGAACCATCTCCTTCGAAGCATCCTGCTTGATGGCTGGCGTCCCACCCATAGGAATTGCAATCGCGGAGAAGGCCCATCTGTATAAGAGAAAGCACGGGATAGAGAGAAGTGAATATGAATGTGATATGTCACTGCCAGTTACGGAATGGCCTCATCCTGCTCGGCGAGTAACCATAATGGAAACAAGCGAACTAGCATCGTACCCTACAGAGATTTACACGGACGGAAGCAAAGTCGGAGGTAAGGTTGGCGCAGGAGTGGCCAGTTATTCGGACAGGAGGTTGGTGAGACAATGCAAATACACGCTACAAAACTGCTGTTCTAACAATCAAGCCGAGCAGGCAGTAGCGCTGAAGTCAGTGGAACAACTACCGAATCTCGGAAGATCAAAGCAGTAGGACAGCAGCCACTTACACAGACAGCAAAGTGACTTTAGCCTCACTAAAAAATCATTCTATGCACGGCTTCTTAATTGAGGGAATATGAAACAAGGTACGACCCCTCACTATGCTACACTGGTCGATTCACTTCGGGTAGGTGAAGGCGCACATTGGGATCGAGGGGAACAAGGTGGCAGATAAACTCGCCAAAGAAGCAGCCCAGGACGCGGATGAACAAAATATAGTATACGACAGGATTCCAACAACAACAGTTGCCACCGAAA
The DNA here is from genome assembly GCA_013340265.1 of Coptotermes formosanus. Taxonomy (NCBI): domain Eukaryota; kingdom Metazoa; phylum Arthropoda; class Insecta; order Blattodea; family Rhinotermitidae; genus Coptotermes; species Coptotermes formosanus. The sequence continues at coordinate 748,098 of BLKM01002776.1, read as the reverse complement.
TAAAGATGAAAGGGCCCATAAAATGGCAGAGACAATGGGACAGCACTGAGAAAGGAGCACTGTGCTGATCGTTCTTTCCAATGGTAGAGCAGAGACTAAAACTGAAGATACCGGTAACACCGGAGTTTACTGCTCTTGTCACCGGACACGGGAACACAAGATCCTATTTGCACAGGTTCAAATTAGCAGACAACCCGACGTGCCCCTGCCATGAGGGGGCGCAGTCACCAGAACACACAATATATGAATGCAAAATACTGGGGCAGCAAAGAAGTTTCTTGAAACAGCACATAACGGCCAGCGGAGGGCACTGGCCCCCTGCCAACAGCGAACTGGTAGCCAAATATTTAAATGCCTTTTCACGAGTCATCAAATCTATAGATTTCAATAAATTGCACTAGACCCTACTAGGACAATTATGTATACATACGGGGTGTACGTGATTTGTACGGAACAATTTGTCTTAAGGGGTTAACATTAACATTTGCTAAATGCACTTGAGCTGGTCTCTGCTTACGTTAATACAGAGAATGACCTACCTTATACAGCAGTGTTACAGTACACTCGTACTGGAGTGTAATACATATTCCTGACAGTCGTTTATCCATCTTTCTTTATGAGCGATTAATGTAGGTCAGTATAAGAAAACTGGAACATTTAGTATTACTCTGTAATGGAGCATGTTGTCAGTAAAAATTTTATGGAAAAACACACACACACACACACACACATACACACACACATACACATATCCCTGACCTGTCTTCCATCCAGTACTCGTTTTTATATTGCTCTTGAACGAGACGAATCGCCAATTCCGTTATGACCTCCCGCAGTGTGGGGAGACAAAAGTCGGTTCTAATTTCTTGAAGCCCCCTTTCGCTCCCCCACCACAAAAAATAACACCGTGGAAGGGCTGGCCTATCCGGTTTTCACCGATTTCCGATATAGCATTGCTTTTTGAGAGGTCCACGGCTTTACCTATTCATCCTGATGAAAAAGCAGTATTAACACTTTGAAGCAGTCACTATATGTACCGCCAGGTTTAACAGTCAACAATTCTACGTTCTGCCCACACAGTGTATTTATGTGTTTTGTGTGGATCTCAGAACAAACAGCGATTATTTCCCTATACAGCATTAACTGACTGGTTTCTATAACCGAGCCGGAGTGTGTTTACTGCGCGGTACGGACTGTAGCCCTTTAAAGCCCAGTGGTTACTTTATGTACCGCCAGGTTTAACATTCAACAGTTCTACGTTCTGCCCACACAGTGTATTTATGTGTTTTGTGTGGATCTCAGAACAAACAGCGATTATTTCCCTATACAGCATTAACTGACTGGTTTCTATAACCGAGCCGGAGTGTGTTTACTGCGCGGTACGGACTGTAGCCCTTTAAAGCCCAGTGGTTACTTTATGTACCGCCAGGTTTAACATTCACAAATTCTACGTTCTGCCCACACAGTGTGTTTATGTGTTTTTTGTGTGAATCTCAGAACAAACAGCGATTATTTCCCTATACAGCATTAACTGACTGGTTCTTATAGCCGAGACGGAGTGTGTTTACTGCGCGGTACGGACTGTAGCCCTTTAAAGCCCAGTGGTTACTTTATGTACCGCCAGGTTTAACATTCGACAGTTCTACGTTCTGCCCACACAGTGTGTTTATGTGTTTTGTGTGGATCTCAGAACAAACAGCGATTATTTCCCTATACAGCATTAACTGACTGGTTTTTATAACCGAGACGGAGTGTGTTTACTGCGCGGTACCTGCAGTCCGTGTATAAAAAAGAGACGTTTCGTCCTTAAAGGCGTAGGATTAAGATGAGTGCGTGTGGCATTATTGGAGTGATACTGACGGGAGTGCCGTAGTAGTACTGGGAGAAAAAAACAATGAAAGTTTCACCCTGTCTCGAGATCAAACCTTGGTCTCCGTGGTGAAGGCAGGCGAATAAGCGCCCATGCAATGGCTTGGCCTTCAAACACAAATTTGAAGTATGGAGCTCCTACCTCGCAGGAAACATTGCATGTCAATTGCATGGACAGTCCCATTAAGTTCTGTATGTTGAAAGATCCAGTCCGTACCGCGCAGTAAACACACTCCGTCTCGGTTATAAAAACCAGCCAGTTAATGTTGTATAGGGAAATAATCGCTGGTTGTTCTGAGATCCACACAAAACACATAAATACACTGTGTGGGCAGAACGTAGAATTGTTGAATGTTAAACCTGGCGGTACATACAGTAACCACTGGGCTTTAAAGGGCTACAGTCCGTACCGCGCAGTAAACACACTCCTCGGTTATATAGAAACCTGTCAGTTAATGCTGTGTAGGGAAATAATCGCTGTTTGTTCTGAGATCCACACAAAACACATAAATACACTGTGTGGGCAGAACGTAGAATTTGTGAATGTTAAACCTGGCGGTACATATAGTAACCACTGGGCTTTAAAGGTCTACAGTCCGTACCGCGCAGTAAACACACTCCTCGGTTATATAGAAACCTGTCAGTTAATGCTGTATAGGGAAGTAATCGCTGTTTGTTCTGAGATCCACGCAAAACACATAAATACACTGTGTGGACAGAACGTAGAATCCCTGAATGAGTTTTCATGAAATTTGGTGTTCGAGAATTGTACTAACATCTGTCAGCACATTCCAGTTTTGTCGAAGTGGAGCAAGGGTAACGGACGCTTCACGTGATGAAGATACTCATGCGTTTGTGCGCTATGTTCGGAGACATGTATCGCAGTGTTCCTAACAGAGTTGCAGTAAAACTGGAGCACAGGTTGTGAGTACTCTCCTCACATTTTTACGCAAGGCGCGCCGTTGACGCCATAATTACTGGGAAGTGTTCTCTGAGCCCGGAAGAAGTGATGGAGGTCAAGTAGAGTGAAGCCCCGCTACAGCAATTGCCCCACCCTTCCCTCGCGCGCACCGCCCCCCCCCCCCATGCCCCCCGCCAAACGAATTGCACCCGTGGAAGTCTGTGAACAGAAACTTCTGTTCGCGCTATAACAGATACTCTGCATGCAATTATGTTCTGCTACTAAAAGCAGACAAACGATTACTGACAGCTCTTTAACATCTTTCAGTCTCAATATTAATGTTATCATCGTCACTCGAATTTAAAAGGCTGAGTGAGAACAGATCCATCTTGTTAGGATGATTGATGTGCTGGCGTAAAAAGGGGAACCCTGCTGCTCGGAATTCGTCTTAACCAGCATTTAAAAAAGGATTAGCAACAAGATTCTTGATGCCAGGAATTTTTTTAACAGCCTACAGTGGATCAACCGATACTGCAGTCTTAGGTAGAGTACATGTTCTTCACCCGGTGTGGTTCTTAAACTGTGTAAACCTAAAGCAGTCCCATTACAGGCCTGGACAGGCCCGTAGGGTTCCAGGAGGTTAATGCTCCCAGATTTCTAGACAATCGTCACTTGAAGGTGGTAAGGTTGTCAGCCGTACGCACCGGCCGCCTTTACCCCCCAGGAAATATTCTTGCTACTCATTTGTGTAGGGCCATAGTGCGATTATGTCAATGAAAAATTCCAATGACACCATCGGGAATCGAACCCGCGCAGTGCCTCAGCCGACTGCGCCACCGCGGGCCCGCTTCTTAAACTGTATTGCAATGATAAATTGGTTACTCGTTTTTAAGTTTAAAGACAGTTGCTTATTGTTATTATTTTATTATCATCACGTAGGACTGTAATTGGACGTTTCGGAGTTTCGTTCTGTCTTCCTCACCAGGCATACTCATGGGGATGACGTGATTTGTAATCTGTATCGGACACAGTAATCTGTCATTGCCGTATCTCTTGCAACGCGTTCCATAAGCAGTTCCATGGTGCAGTGCTGTAGAAGCCATTACACGCTGTGCTGCTGAACAGTATTTGAATAGTAAATGGCCCAATACAGATGGTAAGATAACATGAAGCAGTATCAGGGTTACAGAGTTTAGGGAAAAGCGACTTAGAACCAGTAACCGCTGTACCACTGGAAAACTGGATAGATGCAGATGAAATGTACATGGAAACGCCAAACGAAGACACGTCACAACGGGCAGACATGATGCAGTGGTGTCGCGGCTCTTTCTATTGTGTATTTGTGTCTGAACAAAATGAAACTTGTCGAGAAATTCCCTGTATTTTATGCCACCCGCAGGACCACTGCCGGATTAACGGCAGTCAACTGTTTGGCCTTATGCTAAGTAACGTGCATGCCTTAAAGTGCTTGCAAAGTATCCGTGCATGTCCCAGGCGCAGTGTTTGCGTGTTTGCAACTGTCCATCGGCACCGAGTATTCAGTATTTGCAGTTGTAATATTTTGTCGTAATTTCTGTACACAGCCTGATGGCGGCTTAAGCCGAAACATGTAGCTGATTTCCTGACATTTAAATACACTACGTAGCATACTCGTGTGTGGCGGACCCTGCTGGCTGTATTGTTAAAGTAAAGACGTCGGGATGATTCACCTCAAAGCCGATGTTGCTTAACCAACACTAGGGTTTACAGTACCGGGATCCCGGTTATTTTTTTCCGGTATTCAAATTCTGGTACTGAAACAAAAATACCGGTTTTCGATACTAACGTAAAAATGATTATGATTCATTCATATGAATGTTCTAAAATAGACAACCATAAATCATTAGTATGACTCAATTTGCAACCGAGGGATTGCTATGCACAGCACAAATGTAACGGAAAGCTGAAAACGCCTCTAAACTCAGGTCTGGTTTACTGGACACTTTGTTGCACACAAAACAAAAAGTAAATATTGCTTTTTAACCTTTTAAAGCCTAGCGGTAACTTTACGTACCGCCAGGTTTAACATTAAAAAATTCTACGTGGTGCCCACATTGCGTTTATGTGTTTTGTACGGATCTCAGAACAAACAGCAACTTTTGCCTTATAAAACATTAAGAGACTGGTTTTTATAACCGAAGTGGAGAGTGTTTACAGCGCGGTACGCACTGAGTCCTTATATAAAACAGATACGCCTCGTCTTTAAAGCCTAGCGGTAACTTTACATACGACCAGGTTTAAAAAAATCTACGTGGGTACCACATTGCGTTTATGTGTTTTGTACGGATCTCAGAACAAACAGCAACTTTTGCCTTATAAAACATTAAGAGATTGGTTTTTATAACCGAAGTGGAGAGTGTTTACAGCGCGGTACGCACTGGGTCTTTATATAAAACAGATACGCTTCGTCTTTAAAGGGTTAATTAATAATTTCAGAGTTTGTTGTATTATAAAAATCTAAAATTATTTGGTTGATTTAAAATTCGAATTCAAATAATTACTTGATTTTTTCCTTGCGTTATCGCCCCTAATTTTCATCAAAATCTATAGAGAAGTTCTTTTTGGAATACCGGTATTAATACAGATGGCCCGGTTTTATAAATTAAAAATACCGAAATACCGGTATTAAAATTTTTACCGGTATTGTGAGCCCTAACCAACACCAGCCGGCCGATCTCCATTATGGGGACGCCGTGTTATGTTAACCTAATCTTGATGTTTCTGTATGTAGCTGGTTGTGCTGCAGTCTGGCGGCGTGTTTTCATATACACTCAGCTCGGTTTTCTCAGTCCCCTCTCTGCTTTCATCTTTCATAGCGGCTTCTCCCCGCGACCCCAGACACAGTTTACATTCAAGCCGCTAGCGATTCACCCCAATTTCGTCTCTGCTGACCCCGTAAGTGGGGTTGGGGTGCAGTCCGCTGTGACGTTTCAAACCGAGGTCACCACAAGCGACTGTTTACCGTCTCCTGCACTGAGATAACAGTTGAGACATACGGCGGACTTGGGACCGGACTGGCTCAGCCGTCTTAACACGCTGCTCTGGTCGCTCCTTGTCAGCTGCACTTAGATACAGGGTGTACATACTACTGGTATTCAGACTATTAACCTTTTAGAGCTCAGTTGTAACCAGGCGTAACATTCACAAATACGTACTTGTGAGTGTGAGTTTTGCTGAATTCTGACCAGGCATGCATGTTTAAATTCACTCAAGACATGTAGTGGGTTTCAGGCAATATAATTTAATTATTACACGCCAAGAAGCACGGTAAATGTACTGTACTGTAAACGTATTTCTTGTTCGTCGGTTACGTGTCACTATCTTAGCTGTACTCCCACGTAACTGCTGGCTATGTACATTAACCCTTTAAAGACGAAGCGTATCTGTTTTATATAAGGACTCAGTGCGTACCGCGCTGTAAACACTCTCCACTTCGGTTATAAAAACCAATCTCTTAATGTGTTATAAGGCAAAAGTTGCTGTTTGTTCTGAGATCCGTACAAAACACATAAACGCAATGTGGGCACCACGTAGAATTTTTTAATGTTAAACCTGGCGGTACGTAAAGTTACCGCTAGGCTTTAAATAGTTAATACACACTCGCTCCAACTTGTTGTTACAGAAGTAATCGCTTTATTCACGATCTTGTTTGCCTGTATGGTGTACAGTACAGGCAACACAGTGTTAAAAGTACCAGGCAGCGTATCCTAACAATAAGTGCAAGACGCGTTTTCCAAGAAGGCATTTCCTAAATCTGCTGTAAGAAACTGTTTCGTAGAACTGTCTGTACGTAGCGTAGGAGAGATGTTGGTACGGTCCGGAAGTATATAATGCGATGGACTAAAACAGGATTAACAAAAATCGCTTCTCTCAGATATTTCGAGGAAATTTAAAATAATTTATATGAACCTTAAAAAGGGAGGGTTGTAACACGGAGGCCTGTGTCCATTTGCGTTGTTCTTCAGTACTTCCTGACATCTTCCTGTTTGAATCTCACGTGGTTAGCGCTAAACAGAGTTGGCTTTGTAATTACACTGGTTACTATATGTACCGCCAGGTTTATCATTCACAAATTCTACGTTCTGCCCACACAGTGTATTTATGTGTTTTGTGTGGATCTCAGAACAAACAGCGATTATTTCCCTATACAGCATTAACTGACTGGTTTTTATAACCGAGACGGAGTGTGTTTACTGCGCGATACGGAGTGTGCTATGTTGTCAGATGATCTTCAAGGTTTAAAGGATGTACAGGGTTAAAGTAATATTCAGTGGCGAATTCTTCGGTATAGCCAGTACAGCGCCGGTATACCACTGACGAAACGAGATAATCAATATAAAAGTGGAATTTTGTTTCAAATGCCCGAAATATATCAGGCAACAATTTTAGGTTTGATTTTTCTCTTTCGAAAGTAATGGTTGTGTGTGGTGAGTTATATTTTTATTGTTATCCAAATTTCTCACTTCTCAGCTTTAGCTGGGAAATATTCGTCTATCCTGGGATGTAGCATCAACAGGATTAGGCTCGGTGGTCTTATGTGTAATTTAGGAAATTTCTTACAATTGAACATGTGCCAAGAATTACCACTGTTTGCATCTGTATATATGTGTTTGGGTGCAGGTTAAGTCTCTTTAAACTTTGTGACAGTGACTTTGGAATTATTCCAGTAGCTGAGATTACTATCGGGACCGCTTGTACTGCATCCCGCTTCCACATATTATTATTATTATTATTATTATTATTATTATTATTATTATTACATTGGACGATGTTGGATGATTAAATTCTGGTTTTTGGGAAGGGGAGGGCGGGGGAGGGGTAAAAGAACGCATTCGTTGCACGTACACTAAACCTGACCTGCGGATCAGGATTTGTCACAGGTAAGGTTCTGGTGTACTGGCAGTGTTAGTTTGCAATGTAGGCTGCTGACAGAGCAGCAGAAAGGTCAGCTACTGCACAGTTGCTTGCTGCAGCCAACACACGACAAGGAATGTCAGCGCTGACATGAGTGCTGCTGCTGACTCTGGCAGAATAATGCCGGAACGGAGTGTGTGTACTTTGCTGCTGCAGTGAGGAGGGCGAGCAGTAGTGGCGACTGGCGCGGTTTATAGTCCGAACACCGGCAGGAAGAGGGGCAAGTGCGCTATAAAAATGACAACGTTGAAGAATTGCAAGACTCGAATACAAAGGAAAAGTAACTTAGACAAAAATAACAAAAAGAGACACAGGGTATGCATAAACAGAAACGTAGGAATAAGTGCAGTTTTTTATGTTTAGGGTGAGTGCCACCAGCGTAATGTGCTGACAGTCTGGAAACGAATGTGTAAATTGCTCTGGTATTAAGGCAGAATTTATAAGACTGAAATTTCTTCGCAGCAACTCATGTAAGTTTCTAACAGCGTTTTAAATTTTTCTTTGCACTTGCTGATATTAAACATTTCAACAGATAATGTGAACACTGCGTCCCACGTTCTGAAACGTAGAGATATATATATATATATATATATATATATATATATATATATATATATATATAGCGATATATTGCTATAAATGTAGCTGTAGTTGTAGCACAGTATAGCTACAAAATACGTTTCGCTAAAATCCCGCATTTTCTGCCCAGTGATTTTGATGTTATTTAACACTTTGAAAAATTAGATTATCCTGAATAGTAGTTAAAGACCCAGTCCGTACCGCGCAGTAAACACTCATCGTCTCGGTTACAAAAACCAGTCACTTAACATTGTATAGGAAATTAATCGCTGTGTGTGTTTTCTGAATCTATAGGGTGTCCATTTATCGTGTCTCTAAGCACCGCAGCTTTAGCACATACAATCCTACATCGTCTGCTGATCCCAGTGTTAAGCTTAGTCTCCATGTGTATTATATTTAACAATCAAGTTTCTACCTCACAGAAAACACCGCACCTGCATTACAAAGACCGACCTGTTATTGCTGTTTCTTTTGAGAGTGCTGTGGGGCGGGTAATTACAGTGCAGACATTTTTAAAGCTAAGCAGGTGGCATGTGCAGTTACTGTTCCCATTTTAAGGGTTTGTGGCGACATGTCTTATCCTCCGTACCGTGTCAGGAACGCGGGACAGCAGAAGGCCTAATTGTTACGTGGGCAAGGACGTCTGTTGTCTTTTCGACTTAAAATTTGAGCCCTGGGGTTGATATTGAGAAAGTGAGGGCGATGTGACCGCACGTGTGGATTTGTGAATCATGAATTCACTTGCCAGGGGCTTCAACTGGCGTCCTGTGGTACTAAGAACCGTCCGTCCGGTCTACATGGGACAAAAATCACTGAACTGGGGCACAGTACTATCTTTTTTTTTAGGGCCCTGCAGCAGACGCTACGTACACACCGCAGCCTTGAGGCTTATTGTGCAACCCTGCGATGAAGATGATTAGTTTTTTCGTTTTTCCGTGTAATGGAATAAAACTGACATGCGGAAACCGGAGCACACTCGGACACGAGTCTGTCCGAGTGCCACTTTGTCCACCACAAATTCCACATGGACTGACCCGGGATCGAAGCATAGTACCATCTTACCATAGTGTACGCACAATTGAGGCTAATACGGGAGACGTGTTTACTGCGCTGGAGAAAATCTTTACGTATCAGTGAGGTTACTTTTCGTCTTTAAATGCTTGTTGCATGTAGGGGTTTTGCGTGTGTGTGTACATCTTACTGTCAACAGACATAGGTGATGGTATGTCGGGTGTCTCCCATTTGACATCCTCAGTATGGACTGACATTTAGACCTTGGACTGAAGTACGGAGACTTCCACAGACCCCAGGTTTTTAAGTTGCACAAAGACATTTAAGTTGAAAAATGAGTTCCTTTGGCCGCCTGCGACATTAGTGACACCCCTGCGTAATATTTACCGGTTGTTTGAAACGTCCACGCGGACGTACCGTGTATTTGCTGCCCTGCTTGCTGTTCTTTCTTTATTTTTCGTCCAGTCGAGTTCGGGGAACGTCTGTGACACGTGATATGTGCGTGACCAAAAATACAGTTTTTAGTCGACAAACGACCTACATAATTCAGACACAATATTTATAATAAAGCACCACCGATTTTGGTGCCCCCCCGCCCCCGGTAGCGTAGGGCTTTGTTTCTGTGAAACGTGAAGCGGATGTGCCGGTACGTGTCATTACTTCAGTTTAGAATGTACATGCATTTGTTTCTTTTTTCTTTTAATTTTGATGACGAAAGTCTCGATATAAACGCGTGCTTTTGCCTCTCCCTTCCACTCTGCAACCCGCAAAGTTATCACGCAATGTAAAGCGATATTTCTGGCGTTCCGTTTTATCTTATATTTACCAGTGTTCGCATATGTATTTACTCGTCTTGTATGTTTTTATTATTGAATGTGGTATTTAGGTAGTTAGGGGTAGCACAAATAGCTCTGTCAGTGTAGTGAGTAGACTACGGGCTGGACGACCAGTGGAGCTTGGTTCGATTCCTGACACTCAGGTTTGTGTCTTCTCCAGGGCGGTCAGACCGGGACCGACTCTGTCGCCTACCCAGTGAATACCATTATCGGTTTCTTCGGGGTCAAGACGGCTGGGGGCGGGAAGCTTACTGACCATCTTTACTTACTGTGTGGAGCTCTAGTTCTCATTTCATGCGTGCTGTATGTCCAACTCATCGTTAATTTTCTGTGATGGTTACGTCTTTCCGCCGTTCACCAGCTACTGTCTCCTTACTGTAGCCAACCGTCGCACCAGTTACACACGTGCCATCTCTAACGACGCTGCACCGTTACAACGCAAAATGCACCCCTCATACTGACACACATTTTCCGTAATTTTAACTCGATTGGTATTTGCTCTAAGGGGGACGCGGGGGAGGGTTGTGGTGGAGGGACACGAAGGGGCACATTGGCTGTGATAAGTGTTCACGGCACTGTTGCGCGTTAGTCGAGTTTGTGTTTGGGATGTGACACCGTGTAGTTTTATAGTTAGAGACATTTGTAGAGTCCCTCTGCAATGCGTCGCTGATCTGCCCTGAAGATGGAGTTCGCACGCTGCTCTTAAACATCGGTACCTGATCCACTAAGTGACACGGCGTCACGTCCCGCCGTGATGACCTCTGATATCACTGGCCGTAGTGTGTGGCTTCACGCTATAAGAAATAACTGTATAACTCATGGCTTTGGATCAGCGTCGTTCTATACTCTTGTATCGGTTAATGATAAATACAGAGTGCGAAGTGCAGACGGAATTTTCCCGTTGCAGCAGTTACCACTGTGCTTTGAAGGGTGAAGCACCGGACAGTAACGCAGATAGCGGTACCCTTCAGCTGTGTAAGGTTACTGCATCCGCCCGGCGTCCGAAGTTGCCTGCTGCAGTGCTATGGAAGCGGATTTAGTTAATTCAAATAAAAAGGAAATAACACCTCGGAGTGGTAACTGAAGTGCACAGGCAGAAACATTTGTCTTATCAGTGTGTTCATAATACCCGATACGAATGCAGCGTTTGCTCTTTGCCCCTGTGATTTCTCGCTTTGGGAAATGGAAGCGGATTAGGTCCACTCGACACTGTAATGGTTTTATTTGGATTCCATATCACGTATGAATTGAAGCGAACAGAATGTGATCATAAACGTGGCTCCGCATTACGCTGTCCATTTTACACTTTAAATTGCAGCTAAGGTTAAAGTTGAATTGTTTTGTTAAATCTTGCGCGACAGTTATCGGTTCATTGCATTGTAATTATATGGCATAGTCACGTATGATCTGAAGACGGAGGCAGTATATCCTTCCGAAACATATCTACGTCGCTTTAAAAGCATAACGACGCCTAGACATGCACCCACATTTGTTGACTTCATGGAGCAGTCCTCCGCAAGCTCGCAGTTGCTGAGCGCACCAAGATATATATATATATATATATATATATATATATATATATATATATATTGCCTGTTATGAAACCGGATGTTCATAAATGTCATAACAGCTCATCACTGTACGCTATTCTGGCCGGTGCAGCCCGGTCCGTATACATAGCGTCAGCTCAGGTAGTTTAGTCATCGGCCTTTCCAAATGCGCGTTTAACGTTTTAAAGCCTAGCGGTAACTTTACATACGACCAGGTTTAACATTAAAAAATTCTACGTGGTGCCCACATTGCGTTTATGTGTTTTGTACGGATCTCAGAACAAACAGCAACTTTTGCCTTATAAAACATTAAGAGACTGATTTTTATAACCGAAGTGGAGAGTGTTTACAGCGCGGTACGCACTGAGTCCTTATATAAAACAGACATGCTTCGTCTTTAAAGGGTTAATAAATTGTCTGACAACTTGTGATTGCTTTCCTATAATGATCTCTGTTAGCTATAAGCAAGCAAAGTACACAACCGCCATATAAATGAATTAATTTATTGGGCTGAATTAGTGTATCCGTAACTTCGTTACGGAATCTAAAAAAAATTAATTTACGCGTACTTTTTTTTCTTGGTTTTAAGTATTTCTTGCCCTAAGCTAAGTAAAAACAAACGTTTATGCCCCTTTGTAAAGTTGTAGTTAAAAATGCGTGACCTCAGCGAAGCTAAAAATGGCTGAAAGCTTTTTTTTTGTGAAGTTTTTCAGTATCATATTTGATAAACAGGAATTGTTACAGTCTTCATGCGGACGGATACAGTGAATTTAATAGGACGTTCACAGGGATGCGAACGCTGCACCTGCCGCTTGCAAAATAAGTGTGTAGAACATTCGCAAGGAATGCGTATACAGCGTGTTCACGGCTGGTGTATCGTTAGAAACTGAACGATAGAATAATGAAGTTATGTAACACAGAACGAACTCTTACCAGCCGTGCCTTTTGTGGTTACGTTTCACTGTTTGACGTCATGTAGTTTTGAAAGAAATACTGTAACTTTAGTTGCAAGTTGTCAGTTCGAAGCAAGGCGAAGTATTTATAGGATACAAAAGTTCTTTTTTATGTGCTTCATTCTCCTTTCCTCAGTACTTCCCCGTGACAGTTTTAATATCGGGGGAACGTGTCTGTATTTCTAAATACCACTTTCATAAACTGACCCATAAATACGTAAACTTTTGTGGTCGAACAGTTTCTTGTACGAGACTTTTAATACAATTCATGGTCAAGTGAAAGTCATTTGATGACGCAAATGGCTGCTGGTTAAATTCTTAAAGGCGCATAAACCCTTTTTGTCTTGTTACTCTTTCGTAACATCTCTGGAGGTACGTGTTTGTGTAACTGTAAACAGTCCTGTGACACGTAAAAAGTTTACTGTATGGCGAAAAGAGACGTGTGAAAAGCGAAGGACACTTCATAGTATAAATTTTGCATCACTGCCATCACTTGTTTGTATTTTTATTATCGGCAATGACCTTTGGAGGGATTTTGCTGGGAACCATAAATATGGCGACATCGTGACGTGTGTCTGCAGAAGTGTCTTTAAAGAAAATTATTTTTACCATTTCGCCATGTTAAGTATGAATTTGGGCATAGACATTCTTTGTAATGTGACGCTGTCTCGTCGAGTGTTTGGCTTCCAGCGTTTGGAAAGATTGTGGCGCCTCTGTCTTCAAGGGTAAGTGGTCCAAAAGAATGGACCACTTACCCTTGAAGACGGAGGTTCTGTGTCCCTTCGAAACGTCGGTAACCACTCACCCAATGACGCAGTGTCACTTTCAAGGTCTGAACTCTTGAGCAGCACCGGTGTGATGATGATGATAATAAAAATTCCATGCAGCAGAGGCCTTCTTGAGAAGCTTACAGTTTCTCAGCTAGTCAAGAAATTCCCCGCATTCTATGGAACCCGGAGTTTCATTACCGCATACACAAGAGCTCGCTACCTGTCCCTATCCTGAGCCAGCTCAGTTCAGTCCATGCCCCCATCCCACTTCTTGAAGGTCCATTTTAATATTATCAAGGCTCCGCAGATTCCATGTTCCAAAACTCATATCCCTTTTTCGTAGCTGGTGAGCAGTACCGGCGTGATAGACTAAAATCCTGCAAGCTTGCAGTTGAAATAAATAACATTTCTTATCTTCGAGAAATCAGGAAGTGTCCGGTTTTATGGCCTGCTGGTGGGTTTACAGTTTATTGTGATTCATTGTGAGAAGCAGACGACACACTCTGTCGAGAGAATGCAGAACTATTGCACCGTTAAAGCAGATGCTACATACACTAACCACCTTGTTTTAAATTCTCGTATTTCATTTGAACCCCATGTCGTATTGGGCCGAAGCTACTGGTGCGAGCCGCCACTGAAGTTTACAAATCATTATTCCCATCTCCGACACTGACGGGGAGGGAGAGTTGTTTAAACATCGGGGCCACATCATTAGTTGGCCGTATCGCTAAGCCCTGTTCCTTTGTATCAAAGGTAAATATGTGTGTATATATATATGTTATATAACGCAAAAGTTCGGTAGTGGGAGGTAGTCATTTTAATTACTTTGGGGGGGGGGGGGGCAGCCACAGACCGTAAAATATCGGAATCTGAGGAATGCCGTACAATACAGCGTATGAAGCACGCGGAGGAGAGTTTGTTTAATAAGACTAAAGTAATGGACAGCAGGACCGTTTCAGTGACTGGCTTATCTGACCAAATGACCGACGTATCTGCGTTCGATTCCCGACAGGGGCAGTCGAACCGTGAAGCTGATCACTCACATCTAATAGTGCCAATGTTAAGAATATGTGGGTCTACACCGCCACTCCCCCACCCCCCATATGTTTTCGTATTGTGGTGCTTAATTAAGCGTATGGAGCGTTTAACCTTCACCTGCAGTAAAGCACGCGTCGTCCTTCGTCATATGATATGACAGAGAGAGGTAGGATAAAATGGCCTGCGTATGTAGCACGCAGGGAGGGGGTAGTGTGCTGATACAAATTTAATCACACAAAACACGAAGACGTGGGGTTCTCTCATTGAGAGAAGTTAACCTTTTAAAGCCTAGCGGTAACTTTACATACGACCAGGTTTAACATTAAAAAATTCTACGTGGTGCCCACATTGCGTTTATGTGTTTTATACGGATCTCAGAACAAACAGCAACTTTTGCCTTATACAGCATTAACAGATTGGTTTTTATAACCGAGACGGAGAGTGTTTACTGCGCGGTACGAACTAGCTCCTCATATATAAAACAGATACGCTTCGTCTTTAACCTTTTAAAGCCTAGCGGTAACTTTACGTACCACCAGGTTTAACATTAAAAAATTCTACGTGGTGCCCACATTGCGTTTATGTGTTTTGTACGGATCTCAGAACAAACAGCAACTTTTGCCTTATAAAACATTAAGAGACCGGTTTTTATAACCGAAGTGGAGAGTGTTTACAGCGCGGTACGCACTGAGTCCTTATATAAAACAGATACGCTTCGTCTTTAAACGGTTAAACATTACGATCTTGTGGAGTTTTAACACCGGGTGGCGTGGTGGACAGATACGGACGTTTCGGGGAACCTGCTCCTCAGTCTTTTGTTCTGAACATGGAACCAACAAGTTTCTTCGAAACGTTTGTATCAGTCTGCCAGGCTACGAGTCCTCACATCTTCGAAGGCGGTCATCTTCGTCCTCGCACGCGATTCATACGTAACGGCCGGGTTTGTGTATCAGTCAGTAGTGATTTGGGTAGATCAGCGAACGAAAGAGTTGTACTATCGCCACTGGGGAACACAGCGTGTAGCTACATCTGTAGGAGGTCTCTGCAGTTTACCGATCGCCACTGGGGAACACAGCATGTCACTACAGCTGTAGGAGTTCTCTGCAGTTTACCGATCGCCACTGGGGAACACCGCCTGTGGCTACATCTGTAGGAGTTCTCTGCAACTTACCGATCGCCACTGGGGAACACAGCCTGTCTCTACATCTGTAGGAGTTCTCTGCAGTTTACGGAACGCCACTGGGGAACACAACCTGTAGCTACGTCTGTAGGAATTCTCTGCAGTTTACCGATCGCTGCTGGGGAACACAGCCTGTGGCTACACCTGTAGCAGTGCCGGGCGGCCCGTAACCATGCAGCAGTTCATAATGAATGTCGTGACGTACAACCAAACAATTAATTCGCGCAAAAAGAAAAAATTTGACGTAATTTATACTTCCACCAAACATTATTGTGTGATAATGTAAAGAAATGTGAGATGAACAGGGTATGTAGCATGCGTGGAAAGATGAATTCGTATTAAATTCTCGTCGGCAATCCTGAAAGCTGTAAGTTTCAAGATGCAGCAGATGGGCTGATCCAAAGATGGAGTGTTAACGGTGTGGGTGGGATTGATCTGACTCAGGACGACAGCTGATGGCATGCTTTTGTAAATTCGGTGATGAACATCGGATTCCGTACAAGTTGGGGATTGTCGCGACCAACTGAAGTCCCTTCAGCATCTCGGGGAGTGCATAGTGTGATTGGTGTATTTAGTACGTACTTTGCCAGTTGACATGCACGAGATGTTTTGTACATCTTGTTTGTTTTTGTTTCAGGTAAATTTCCGTTTGCTTGTCACGTGAAGTCTGCGCTTCGATCACGAGAGTCTATGACGTCGATGAAAGATGAGGTAATTACAGCGTCACATAGTGCGTAATGGTGGAGGGGCTGTGATGTGACTTTGAATAGTCGACAGACAAGTCAAACTGGCCTCACGCGCGCCCCAACGGTAGCCGGAGGAGCATTGCTTTGTAGGTTCGCAGCCTTCTGTCGTGTCTCCTGATACAGGAGTAGTATGAGGGCGAAGTATGGAACAGTGGTGGCATGATACGGACAGGGGACAGCCGAAGTGCTTGGAGCAAAACCTGTTACAGTGCCACTTTGTCCACCACAAATCTCATATGGACTACTCCGGGATCGAACCAGCGGTCCTTCGCTGTGAGATGTCGGCTAAGGCTTAAAAGTTATGTAAATTACGTCTAAAAACCCAGTTCGTACCGCACAGTAAACACAAGGTGTTTTACAACAAAGGCCAGCTGGTTAATGCATGTCCCTTGGTTGTTATAATTACATGAAATCTGCAGGTAAATATCACTGTACTTTAATGTCCAGGCAGGCACTACATGAACTTAATTACCTGTACTCATCACCAAATATTATTCGGGTAATCAAATCGAGAAGAATGAGATGGGCGGGGCATGTAGCACGTATGGGGGAAAAGAGCGGTGCATACAGGATTTTGGTGGGGAGACCTGAGGAAAGGCGACCACTTGGGAGACCCAGGTGTAGATGGGAGGATAATATTAAAATGGATCTTCAAGAAGTGGGGTGGGGGCATGGACTGGATTGAGCTGGCTGAGGATAGGGACAGGTGGCGGGCTCATGCGAATGTGGTAATGAACCTCTGGGTTCCATAAAATGCGGGTAATTTCTTGACTAGCTGAGAAACTGTTAGCTTCTCAAGAAGTCTTCTGGTCAATGGAGTTAGTCAGTCAGTCAGTCAGTCAGTCAGTCAGTACATATAGGAGCCACAGTGCTTTAGGTGCTTAACGTAATGGTCATGACGTCTGAGATGTTAACCTGTAATATCACCGTATGGGGCTATGGAAGATGCAGGGATGGAAAGAAGGCGCAAGTGGTTGTGCCTGTGCTGCGGTTACCTACAGAGAACTGCGGTGGTACGTAGTAATGTGAAGGAGGAGTGAATCCACCTCGTGAAGTAATGGAGTGAACTCTGCTACTCACTGTTACCGGGGGCTCCTTATCTGAGGTAAGGCGGCCGGGGCGTGAAGTTGACCACTCACCTGCACCTGGGACCAACGTTCACAATGAGTTGAGCTGTACCTCTATTTCTCCATGTACCTTTATGGCGTGCATTGGGACAACTGTTCCTTTATTGCACAAGACAAAACGGCCTCCCTCTGTCAGAAATATAAAAACTATGGTTAAGACGAAACGTCTTCTTGAACAAAGCTGTTTTGAATATGCAAGAAAGTAAAACCAATCACGTAATGCTCTGTAGCAGTGTGTCCCGCAATTTTTGGGGGCGGAGAAGGTACATGGAGAAATAGGGGGG